>JBBPBX010000283.1:24584-43253 GCA_038048925.1 Garcialebias charrua
ATATATATATACAAACACACATACACTGGAGGGCACTTCTTAATTGACAGCTGCTGGATTTCTATTTCTAGAGACAAAACGTGTCTCTGTAACTCTTGAATTCTCTGTGCGGCATCATCCAGTTGACCTAAGAGAAAAAGCAAAAATCTTAATAGACATCACTTGTCCACCTATCAATTTCCTGTTCAATTATTAATTATCTTTTGTATTACATCATTTCTCCAAGTATTTCTGTCAAGGCAGTAATGAGTAAGTAATAACTTACTCATTACTGCCTTGACAGTTCTGAGGTGAAGATATATATATTAAAACAACATTTTCAAAGGTGAAAACACAAAATATGCAACATTTTCCATAAAGTATATAGCTGCTCCTCCTGACTCAAATAATTTCATGTATTTACTGACAATCTCTCCACCATTAGCAAGTCCAAAATGTCCACGAAAAAGTCCACAAGATGGTTACAGTTATTCACTACCATATTTTTTCTCTACAATCATTTTCTGCAATACTAACCTGGAGAAGGATGGCAGGCATAGTCGTGATCTTTTGCCACTGCACCTGCAGTCAATGCCTCCTCTGTGCAGTTCCCGGGGTCAGGCTTCTCCTGGCAGTCATCCTGGCCAACAGCACCGAGACACTTTCTTGCTCACAGGTAAACTGACCCACGAGCTTGTGAGTCTCTCCCTAGAAGTGGGAAATCAGACACTTCATGGTCATGGACACATATTTGTTTATATATATTTTTTAATTCAGCACTGTCCTCCTCCATTTACCCCAATCATTCCAGCAAATTCTAGATGGCACCGCTCCTTGTCTGATCCAGGTTCTTCTGCTGGCTGATGCATTTAGATCTTCTGGGGTAAAGTGCAGACAGCATACATCGTGCTCCCACGAAGGATTTAAAAAAGTTGGCCCTGCATCTCTCCTGATCGCTCTCACCCAACAGGAACATGTTTTTTTGTCCGCAGGAAAATCGTTGAAACTCAAAAACGGTGTTTTTGGTTTATTATTGGAACAATAATGGTTGAATGAATGGAATTCCGTGAAGTTTCTGGACAGATCTCCCGAGGGAGAATCGACCAAGGAGTACAGATACGCTGCATCAACGCCTCTTTGTTCGACTGCCCCTAGTGGTCTGGAGCACTTCCGTTTTTGTGGAGCAAGTTTGCTGGTGTTTTCATTGTTTGAAGCTGCTTTTACTGTTTGCAGCGTATTTCTGTTGCATGTGTTTTTGTGTTTGCATTTGTTTTTTTGTGTTAGCATTTTATTGTGTTTGCATTTGTTTTTTGTGTTTGCATTTGTTTTATGTTTGCATTTGTTTTTGTGTTTGCATTTGTTTTTGTGTTTGCATGTTTTAAAGTTTGCATCATACATGTGTTTGCTGTGCGTTTCGCCGTTTGCTTCTCGTTTGCACCCTTCAGCCACCATATAATGGGGCTAACACAACGTCCAAATGTCTGTGGTAAAACTCACCCAACAAGTCATGTTATCAGCAATTAGCTTCTCAATGACATTGGAAATGACGGCTTGTAACCCGGGAATTGTTACGTCGGGAAAATATCTCAGACTGCGGACGATGTAGCGAGGCTCAACGTTGTCCATAAATCTTCAAAATCTGACATCCTCACCAACAAAAAATAAAACTTCTACACCACAGACATTTGGAATTCGGGTATGGCGCACGTGACGCCATCACATTGTGCTACCTCTGCAATGTCATCACGATGTGCTGCAACATCATCACATTGTGCTGCTGTTGCATGCAAAACCAGCGCCTTTTATATTAGTGAGTTATTTTAATAGAATGGCCGATGTGCAATATTGAAATTCAGCGTTAATCTTGGCCGATACAGATTGTAATGATACATCTTCGTCTCTCTGGAAACTGTATTAAAACACCCTGATGCACGCTCAATAATCCAGGTAGAAAAATCTAAAAAAGCTAAGTCTGGTCCTCTGGACATTCAAAAAAATAAATAAAAACAAAGCAAAAAACTGTAGGGTTGCTTTGTTTTGTTTGGTTTTTTGAATGTCCAGAGGACCAGAGTTAGCTTTTTTAGATGTATTAAAACACTTTTCACTGAATGTCTCAGTGAAACACAGAATACTGAAAACCTGCAGTGAAGGACAAAAATCACTGTTTTACCATACCATACCATACCATACCATATTTATTTCTAAAGCACTTAAAAATACAACATCAGCCGTCCGAAGTGCTGTACAAAGACAAAACAAGCACAAAACAATAAAAACAATCATATAAATAATCAGAACATCACAAGTAAAATAATACAACATTAAAACAGAGATGCAAACTCACTCTGGGTTAAAAGCTAATGAAAAAAGATGTGTTGTTAAACGAGTTTTTAAAACAGAGATAAATGGGGCCTGCCAGACCTTCAGTGGCAGCTCGTTCCACAATTTAGGAGCCAGAGCTGAAAAGGCTCTGTCTCCTCTGAATCAAAGATGGCGCCTTTGTTGATGGTACGCCGTCTACATGCTCTCCTGTACTTTTTACTGTTGTTCGTGTTTTGCCTTTTTTTCATCGACGATGCATCCTCGCTTCTGGTCTATGATCGCTCAACTCTTCTAAATATACGAGACTCGCTAATCAACGCACCGACTACGGACAAATATGGACATTTTGAGCCTCCACCACCTCCTCCACCTTTCCTGGCGTCTGTTCCTGCCTACTTACACCGCAACGCCAGCCCGTCGCCACGCAACAAGCGACGCAAAAGACGTGGAACAAGAGCGGGAGTCCTGGTGAGATTTAAAAAGTATCTCTCCTCTCACAGTATGGCTACGGCTGACTTACCTCCCAAATTCAGCGTCTTTGATGTCCATCGTTCCTTGATTCATCGCCATCGCTGCCTCCTTTCTGTCAATCATGACGTCAGCGATCAGTATCCATCTTGTCCTCCGGTGAAGAACCAGAACCGAGGCTGCGTTAAACAGAACCTCCGCCCGCTCGCACGAACTGCGGGTGACGTAACTGGCTGTGTGCCAGTACGTGTACCACTGTTTAACGCCCGATCGATCACTAATAAAACTTTTATAATAAGTGATTTGATCTCCACTCATCGTCTGGATCTGTTTCTGATTACTGAAACTTGTCAAAAACCACAGGATAACAGCTCCTTCTCTGAACTCCTCCCATCTGGCTTCTCCTATCTGAGCGCTCCGCGCGGGTTTTGAAGAGGAGGAGGGCTGGCTGCAGTGTTCAATGAGGCATTCAAGTGTCACCTGTTGCCTCAGAAAAACTACAAAAGCTTTGAAAGCATGCTGTTTGTGCTGGAATCTGCAAAACATCTACTGTGTGTGCTCATTTATCGCTCTCCACAATATAATAAGGACTTTCTCAGTGATCTTTCAGAACTGCTGGCTGAACTACTTCCAAAATTTGACTCTCTGCTTTTTTGTGGAGATTTCAACGCACATACCTGCTGCCCAAGTAATCAACTTGGATGTGACTTTCAGGACCTTCTGGACTCTTTTAACCTGTCACAATCTGTCTTGGGGGCCACGCACAGTCAGGGTCATACACTGAACTTAATTATCTCCCACGGCCTTCACATATCTGCTGTAGAGATTCTGGACACCTGTATTTCAGACCATTTTCCCATCTTATTTGAATTTTCTACCCCTCCTGCACCGAAGGCTGTCCTCCCAGCACATTTCTACCGCTCCATCACCCTATCCACCCCAAGTCAGTTCACTGATGCCTTTAAGAGCACTGACTTATGCTCTGCTGTCAGCCTGGACCCATCTCTACATCCTAAGGACTTCATCACCTCCTTCCATCACACCTGCACAATGATCTTGGACTCCATCGCTCCTCTCAAACAGGCTTCTTCAAAGAATAAATAACCCCCATGGCTCAATGAGACAATGCGAGCTCTTCGACAACGCTGTAGGAAAGCAGAGCGAAAATGGAAGCGGGACCGGCTTCATGTATCCCAGGGAATACTGAGAGACTGTCTCTGTGATTATCAAAATGCTGTTAAGCAGGCCAAATCACAGTACCTCTCCAACTTAATCTCCACTAGCTTCAACCGACAGAGGATGCTTTTTAACACAATCCAGTCTGTCATTAATCCTTCTGTCAATGTTCTGAAAACTGCCACTCAGTCTACCTGTGATGACTTTCAGAGCTGTTTTGTCAACAAAATAGACTCTATCAGGCAGAACATTGTCAGCCCATCAAACACTGTCCAGTCATGTGCGTCTACAATAACCACCACTGTTTTTGACGAGTTCGACCTAGTTTCACTGCCTAACCTCATCAAGGTGGTTCAGCAGATGAAACCGACAAACTGTTCTTTGGACATCATTCCCTCTAAAATTTTCAAACAGTCCTTTGATGTAATTGGTCCTTGCGTTTTGTCATTTATTAACAGCTTTCTAACTTCAGGTTATGTGCCATCTGCTTTCAAACACGCTGTGGTCAGGCCTCTTCTCAAAAAAACAGGCCTTGATCCTACAGCTCTCTCTAATTTCAGGCCAGTTTCCCATCTGTCATTTTTATCGAAGGTCCTAGAAAAGATTGTTTTCATTCAACTTCAATCTTTTCTAGAGCACAACAACCTGTTTGAAAAATTTCAGTCTGGTTTTCGAGTCTGTCACAGTACTGAATCTGCACTGCTCAAAGTGCAGAATGACATTCTTTTGTCCCTGGATGCAAAAAACCCTGTTCTGCTGGTGATGTTAGACCTCTCAGCAGCTTTTGACACCGTCGACCATCAGGTACTAATCAACCGCTTGTCTCAGCTGGTTGGCCTCCAGGGAGCTGTGCTAGAATGGTTAAGATCTTACCTAACCAGGAGAACCTTTTCTGTCATGATAGGTGATCTGTCCTCCTCTTCATCAACCCCTCTGACCTCTGGCATACCATAAGGATCCATTCTGGGGCCAGTCCTCTTTTCTCTTTACATGCTACCATTAGGATCAATCATTGCACGTCATAATCTGTCTTTTCATATGTATGCAGATGATTTACAAATCTATCTGCCAGTCACTCCCAACCCCTCACCCAGTTCAAACACTCTTGTCAACTGCTTAAATGACATTAAGCACTGGCTCTCTCAAAACTTCCTCCACCTAAACACAGATAAAACTGAATGCATTTTATTTGGTGCACCCGATGACACCAGCAACATCCTTCCCAGTCCCAGTGTTGGTTTTCCCCTCCCCCACTTCAACCCGGTGGTCAGAAATCTTGGAGTGCAGCTTGACTCCAACTTAAAGCTTGATAAACAGATCAGTTCTGTTGTCAAGACCAGCTTCTTTCAGCTCCGTCTGCTCTCTAAAGTAAAGTCACTCCTCAGCCGTAGTGATCTGGAGAAAGCCATCCATGCCTTTGTGACCTCCAGACTTGACTATTGTAATGCTTTGTATGTTGGAATTAATCAATCTTCCATCTCCCGTTTACAGCTTGTACAAAACTCTGCCGCCCGCTTTTTGACCAACACACGGAAATATGAACACATCACTCCTGTCCTGTCCTCTTTACACTGGCTCCCGGTTCAGTTCAGGATACAGTTCAAGCTGCTCCTGTTTGTTTTCAAAGCTCTGAATGGACTTGCACCTCTGTACATCTCAGAACTTTTGAAAGTCCATCAGCCAAGCAGAGATTTACGCTCTGCCAGTCAACACCTGCTGGAGGTGCCTCGCTCAAGGTACAAACAATGGGGAGACCGGTCCTTTTCTGTTGCCGGCCCAAAAGCCTGGAACAGTCTCCCCCTTGAGCTGCGTGCCACCTCTGATAAGACCCACTTGTTCAAAAAAGCTTTCAGTGTGTAACTTTTATTACTTTGGTATTTTAGTATGTAGCATTTTTATTTCCATTGCCTCCTTTGATTGCTGTTGTTTTTATTCTATTTTCACTGATTTATTGTACCGGTTTTCATATTTTCTGTCCTGTTAAGCACCTTGGTCAATGCAAGGCATTGTAGGAAGGTGCTATACAAATAAAGTTTATTATTATTATATTATTATCCTCTGGATTTATAAAAGGTTTTTGGGACTGCTAAAAGCATCTGGTCAAAGGATCTAAGAGCACGTGATGGCATGTAAAGGTGAAGTAGTTCAGACAAATGTAGGGATATCGCAGTGGTCAGTTTTGCTGATTGTACAATATTCCAGATGAAAGATTTGAGTAGATTTTATCTGACACAAACTTATCATCAATATTCACAAGTTCTCTCTTTTTTTAGATTAATATCAATAATTCTGTGACTAGAGGTGATATGTAAAGACATGAAACGTCAATTTATGAACTGAATCATTTAATTAACAAATCATTGAATTACATCACACATTTGTACATGTTTGGATCGATCGAAATTTCCTATAACTAACTGTTCACAGATTAAAACATAGGAACAACAGGACACAAGTTATCGATCTTATAATAACTTATATCTCTGCAGGCATTTAGCTTACCGTATTCGTCGGCGTATAAGTCGCACCGGAGTATAAGTCGCACCAACCTAATTATGCCCAATTAAATGGAAAAATCAACGTATAAGTCGCATCGGCCTATAAGTCGCACCGGCCTATAGGTCGCACCTCACGTGAACTGGTGTTTTGCCCAAAATGGACTGGCTGCCAAATTGTTTGGAAGGACTTTTGACAAGATTATCACATAAAAACTACAGTATTTTGTTTGATGTGTCTTAGTTGAACTTTTCATTAATAAATGAACATTATTTTGGACTGGCTGCCAAATTGTTTGGAAGGACTTTTGACAAGATTATCACATAAAAACTACAGTATTTTGTTTGATGTGTCTTAGTTGAACTTTTCATTAATAAATGAACATTATTTTGGACTGGCTGCCAAATTGTTTGGAAGGACTTTTGACAAGATTATCACATAAAAACTACAGTATTTTGTTTGATGTGTCTTAGTTGAACTTTTCATTAATAAATTAACATAATTTTTGTATATTTTGTGTCTTTCATCATTTATCTTTAAAGATAAACACATAAAAATATATTTTTATTAGCTGACATTACAGTAAAAAACGTGTCTCAGTTTAAAATGATGACAGAAACAGATACTGTATTTATTTTATGGTTTTTATTTATTTATTCAAAACCATTGAAGTCTTCATCTTCTGTGTCACTGCACCATTTTTGGACCAGGCAGATGTCAACAGTGTAGGTACTGTAAAGGGTTTCTTAGCGCCCATAGCGGCCGAAACTGGTACTGCACCATTTTTGGAGTTTTTGACCAAAGTCAAATTATGACCAAAATATTGGAAAAATCGACGTATAAGTCGCACCGGCCTATAAGTCGCAAGGCTTAGAAATGTAGGCAAAAAGGTGCGACTTATACGCCGTAGAATACGGTAAGTTTACTGTTTTAAAATAAGAAAGTTTCAGAGTAGGAGGAAGATGAAGGATGAGGAGAGGTACTATCTTGACGTGTTTTAACCAGAAACATGGCAGCTCTCCTGCCGATCTCGGCTACACGTTGGTACACTTGGCAAAGCATTTGACGACTTTGTTACCTCGTGAAGATGGTCAATCTCCCTCTGTCCAGTTGGTCAGTTCGTTTACCGTTCTTCAGCGTCTCCAGACGTGTGCCAAGGCTCGGACCGTAGTAACGCACGTCCTGGTTGGCTTTTCAGAATAAAACTTTTCTTGGAGGAAAATTCATTCAGATGGAGCTTTCCAACTCTTGAAGATGACTTATAACTTGGCATGTTATAAGTCTTTAACTGATGATGTGGTCATTAGCTTGTTGACCAGACGATCATCCATTCTTTGGAGAAGACCATAGTTTTAGACTTACTCCAGCAGACTCTTCTGCTCAGACAGGAGGTGTCTTCTTAAGAAGAAAGTGTGAGCAATGTTACGTTCAATTCTCTCGCTGGCTTGTTTTGCCAGTGAGAGAGAGACACGGAACACATGAAGGTTAGCTTAGAAGAACAAATAGACTTTGTTTTAGGAGAAGACAGACAGTTAGACGCCAAACACTTGATTAAAGCTGTTTCTAACTTCTAACAAACTGAGGAGTTCAGTCTGACATATTAATTTACTTTCACAGTTTGATTCATCATATGAAGTGATCAACATTTTGAAATAGCATAAAACATGATCAAACAATGACAAGTTATTCTCAGAATTAATTCTGAATTAACAAACATTAAAAGGAAGTCTCTTCTGAAATAATGTGTTTTGATTCAAATAAATGTAATAAAATAGTGTTAATGTCTTTTTACTGAAAGTATCAGTGAAAAGGGGTCACTAGGACAGTTCAGAGACAAAGGTGTATCAGAGACCACTGTCTGGATCACTACAGTCCCCCCTTTTGGAAGGCATCCCTTGTTCATGGGGATGAGTTCCAACACGAAAGGATACCATCAAATGTCTCTGATCTTGATGTAATACAGCAAGTGGAAAAAATCAAAAATTATAATCCCATAATGCTTTTGGAAATTACATACTGTTCGGAGGTAATCCCATAGCAGAAAGCTTTGGAAAACAAAGTCTTATAATCCACAGCGGTAATTCCACAGCAGTAATTCCATATCGATTAGAGTTGTTGATTTCATCAGCAACAATTGTTTTTATCAGCATGTAAAGGGGATCCCTCGATTGACGCAGAGGCGGCGACCCTTGGATGAAAGTTGAAGACCAACGTTGGAGTAGCAGGTCCCTACATCAAAGGTTGAAGGCTGGTTGTTTTCCAGTCCGTGCCACGCAATTATGTGGTTTTAGGTGGGCTTATGATTGGGATTTTACATTAGCCTTACCTATATGCACCTGGTATGTAAGCTATCATGGTTTAGATCAGCTACTGATACCAAGTAAGGGGTGGATCATGCATCCAAAGTAAAATATAGGGATCTACGTCTATAGACGGTTCAGGAGGGCTTCTGTAACGAAGGCCTCTTCTTCCAAACTATTCCTCCATTCGTGATTTAGTTTTAGTTAAACAAAAAAACAGAAAAGACAATGTAGTTTTGTATAAATGTCTGTTGTCCTTTAGACGACGACGTAGGATTTGGTATTCCCTATAAATTTTGAAGTCTATGGCAAGACTCATCAAAATGAATAGATAATCTAGAATGGAAACAATCGAATCGGTTCTACTTAAATGATTGTGAGATCAGTGTAGATTATTGTACCTTAAGTAGCATTAATCTACAATGACTCTTCAATTATCGAGGTTTGTAACAAAATGAAACTGCATGTTGGCATAGTTAAATCCATTTAAGTCTTTAACTAACATTAATACAAAACCTCTTTTGGCTGGGAGTGTTCAGAAAACAATACCAAACTTCAATAACAACAAAAGTAGCAATTAAGCTACTAGAAAACAACGTCTCACCTGCTTCAACTCATTCTGTCGTCGGATTCCAACGTGTCACACACAAGAAAAACAGGTCTTAGCTTTATAACCGATGTCAATTACACTGCACTAAAACCATAGATATATGGTAAGATCTGATGTAGTATATCTCTGTATCCTTTACATATACTTATACTTATATTTCCGGATATTCCCGGAAATGGACTGCAATGATCCTTAAAAAATCCCAAGATCCCAAAATCCGGATACTTATCTTTGGCAGGCCCTTGACAAATAACAGCCACATTTATTTTGGATCTGCCGAAGATAAGTATCCAGATTTTGGGATTTTTTAAGGATCATTGCGGTCCATTTCCGGGAATATCCGAACACAGATCCTTCCGTATATCTATGGTTTTAGTGCAGTGAAAATCCTACAGATTTAAATGGTTGTTAAGGTTAGTTTTTTGTTGTGAGTGTTTAGGATTAGCGTTTCTAAGTTCTAGTTGGAATGGTTTCTTTTCGCAACTAATATAGTTTAAACTGTTTAGTTTACTGTATTTACTATTGTGTGCTTGGACAACCTTATTTTCCCATGAAGTCTGTGAGTTTGCAAGATCATTGTCGTTTGTGGGGTTATTGAAATCTTTGTCTTTGTCTTGGGCATGACCTAACATCACCCCCCTGAGGTCATGGGGGACCACGAACACAGGTGAGGACATCCACCCATGGGCACAAGTTAGGATGCCATTGTTTAGTTTAAGCTGTTTTCGCAGCTGAGAGTAGACAGTACACAGGAACCTTTTAGGTATCAACCAAAGTTTCTTCTTACGTTTACATATTTCTGTGTAATTCAGGTGTGTCACAACTGTCGGCGCAGTCGCAGGTGTGTCTGATTGTTCAGACTGCGATGGGTCACTGTTGTTGGTATGCGAGTGTTTTCCCCCTTTGTCTGATGAGGGGTCCTCGAAATCTGTAAAGACAATGTCCTGTTGACTGTCAACGTCTCGTTGACTGTCTTTTTCCGGACTGGCAGCATCATCGGTGTGGGATCCTTGGATCTCCACACCTTTTTCTACCTGAGGTAGGCAGTGTTCAGTGAGTGCTGAATGTTTCAGCTCGCCGAGGAGGTTCTCATGTTGGCCCAAGGTTGGGTCCAACTGTTGGGTCTCTTCTGCCTCACCTGTATTTGAAGGTTCACTTACCAGGCTTGTGCTCTCGGTTGGGGAGTCAACCGTGCCTTCTGCGGTACCATCTGTTAGACAGAAAGTGTCATGACCTTCAGGATCTTGTTGACTGTCAGCATTTTGTTTGCTGTCAACATCTTTATTGTCAACATCTGTGGCATCTCTGGTGATGTTATTAATGTTAACTGTGTGCTCTGAGTTTTTTTTGAAAGATAGTGCTACACAGCGCTCCAGGTCCGTCAATGTTGATAGTGTCATTATCACTGATAACGCCACTCATTGTATCAGGTTGGTCAAGCACTGTAACATTCAAATCTACTAACAAACTACTTACTTCATCTGTCTCTTCTGAGCATAGAGGTGTTGGGCCATTGTTCTGGGACATTTGTGACTCTTTGTATGTCTCGAACTGTTCTGTTCAAGGCGCGGGAGGTGTAGTTCTGAGCCTCGGGGGTTTCTGTTGGTACCACGCATTGTTACATGAGTTTAGGTCCTCATACTTCAATTTCTTTTGAAGTTCACCCACCGGTAGACCTTGGTTTTCACCCACCTGGTTCGATCTGAACCATTTTGGGTCTCTTAAAGAGAGAATACCTACCTTTTGTGGTTTATCGCTTGTCTCAGACTTTTCAATCTGAGGTGCACAAGTAGCGGGGCTCCCTTTAAACCACTGTTCCAGCTGGCACCAACATTTTGTTGTTTGTCAGTTTGAAAATCTGTTTTATTCTTGCTTGCATTATCCAACTCTTCTAACAACCGACGTATGTTCTCCATCTCTTCTGAGGTCAAGAGGCCTTTGATACGACAGTGTTTATTCTCGCTTTCTGTAGGAGAGAGAACCTCTTCTATTTTTAGCGACTGGGATACGACCTTTTGACCTGGGTACACCTCAGAGGGTGTTTTGCTTTGCATGCGAGCCTCAAAAACCTTTACGGCACCCTGTTTTATCTCATCCAAAGATGTTACTTCTAAATGACACCAGGTGTACCATGGTAACTTGAATCTAATATCAGAGATTAGATTATTTCTGAAAACAGATTTGAAAAGCGTCTGTTCTTCCAGGCCTGGTTCCTTTATGTCGCCTGAATACGCCTTGAAAATTCTGTCATAGAACAGCGATGGATGTTCATCTTTTCTCTGCAAGACATCTCGGGTAGCTAAGTAGTCACCACACAATGAAAAAGATGTTCTCTCTGTGCGAGGTGCAGGGGGAGCAGGTCATCGGCTTGGGGGTTCCTCTTGAGATCCTTTGATGTACGAGTCTACTAGAGGCACATACGTTATGACCCTTGGACACGCACCTTTATGAACTTCCATCTTTGTATTGATTTTTTGTGAAAATAAATAAGGTAGTTCTTATTTTAATGTATGCAGATAAATCTTTCACTTTTAATCTAGCACTGAGTCAATAAACCAACCGGCTGTGTGATTTAAGTGTTTCACTGTGTAATAAGTATTTCTATTTGTAGGTACCTTCTTTCAGGTTTTCCCTTAAATGAACTGTAAAAGTTAAATGCCCTCTTGCAGTGTTAACTTTAAATATAACTTATTTTTTAACAACAGTTACTAACTAACCCAAGCATGATTTCTGTTCTACTTACTCAAACACTTTTTAAAAGATTTGAAATAAATGCAATATTCACACTAAAATGTTCCCAGGATGCTGCTCCATCATGCCTTAAAAAGATGTATTGCAGTTTGGCTAAACCGTTTTGCTGTATCTTGACAGTTATCAGGAGTGAAAATGGGATTTCCTGTTATTTTAAATATTTTTTTTATTTAAAATAAACTGGAGTTTTTTTGTGTGTGCTCCGCATAACATTACAGATGTTATTCCAAATAAAAATCAGTGATTTTTATTAATTTGTTCTTTGACATCCTCAAATTTGTCCTGCTATCTTTGTTTTGATTTTTTGTGAAAATCAAGTCAGCAGATGCTTTTTGTTTGTTATTTTAAACTTTTTATTTAAAATAAACTGAAGTACACAGAATTACTTTAAAATATATTGTTTTAAATTAAATGCAGAGTTTGTAGCATCTATTCTGTGTAAATGTTTCCTGTTCTCATTCTTTTAACCCAGCAGATTGCAGGTTTTTAAAGCTTAAATTTACCACAATGTGACTGTAATTACATTACAGGAAGACTAGCCGCTATAGAGACGCTGTTGGCTCTATGGCCGCGTTGACTACCTGTTAGCATTTAGCCATAGCTTGGAACCAAATCGGTTAAACGTCAACTTTTGGGATGAGTTTTAGCCTGGATGTGACAATCGTTTAAACAAACGTTCATTTAAGAAACGAATCGATTTGTTTAAAATGTTTGGAACAAGTTATGTGAACTTTTAGATATAAAACAAAACAATCTTTTTCCTTTTTTAAAAAAAAATCGGGGTCACGTCACTTCCGGTGACGTGACATACGTGATGCCTTCACAGATTTTCACGTACCGTCGGAATTTGTTCGAACGGACTCTTTAAACGCTCTAAAACACTTTTAGAATATCTCAAAACACTGTGTTTTAACAGTTTCTGACGATATTTCATGCATAGAAACGAAACAAGCCAGACAATCTGTCAGAATAGTGTGAACAAAACTGAAATTTGATGACCAACAGCAAATTACGTGATAATAATAATAATAATAATGAATTCAATTTATAACGCACTTTTCATTAGTGAAAATCTCAAAGTGCTACACACATTGAATGCTACACACATTCATATACCGGTAACGGCAGACTACCATGCAAGGTGCTTTCCAGTCCTACTGGGAGCAACTCGGGGTTAAGTGTCTTGCCCAAGGACACAACGACACATGGTGTGGGGAACCGGGATTCGAACCGCCAACCTTCTGATCGGGGGACGACTGCCATTACCACTACGCCACGGCCGCCCCTTGTGATCACTTTTAACCAATCACAGCTCATAAACAGATGTTAGCGTCAGCATAACTTACAAACTTAGACTCTTTTTCAACTCATAAAACGCTTAAATTCACCCCAAAAATTCTGTGA
The DNA here is from genome assembly GCA_038048925.1 of Garcialebias charrua. Classification (NCBI taxonomy): domain Eukaryota; kingdom Metazoa; phylum Chordata; class Actinopteri; order Cyprinodontiformes; family Rivulidae; genus Garcialebias; species Garcialebias charrua. The sequence goes on from JBBPBX010000283.1 coordinate 38,091, forward strand.
AAGTATCGTTTCACATCCGAACAGTTCTACCAAGCTGCGCCTAGTAAAAATAGCAAAATAAATGTCGCCTAGGACTTTTTCCGTACAGCAGCACGTCAGAGCTAAATGGACCGGCACCAGAACCTCAATCCGACAGCTTCACACACTATTATTCCTGCTTAAAATGTAACAATACCACTCGACAGCAATTTTCAGATGAACTATGAAGCTCTTATAGGCTTATATATACTGTAGTGATCCAAACGGTGGTCTCTGATACACTTTCATCTTTGAACTGTCCCAGTGACACATTTTCACTGATACTTTCAGTAAAAAAACATTAACACTATTTTATTACATTTATTTGAATCAAAACACAGTATTTCAGAAGAGACTTCCTTTTAATGTGTGTTAATTCAAAATTAATTCTGAGAATAACTTGTCATTGTTTGATCATGTTTTATGCTATTTCAAAATGTTGATCACTTCATATGATGAATCAAACGGTGAAAGTGAATTAATATGTCAGACTGAACTCCTCAGTTTGTTAGAAGTTAGAATATAGTTTTAATCAGTTGTTTTATGAAGCTGGCTCCAGTCTAATCTGTTTCTCTCTCTTCATTCTAAACAACTTCTTCTCTGTTCTTAAAAACAATCCTCCCTTGTCCGGGTGACCTTCGTGCACTCTAGCTCTCTTCCACTGGTTCGTTTGGACCAATCGGAGAAGAACAAGTCACTGATCTCAGATCCTTGCTTAAAAAGTTCTAAGCTTTTGCTGCAACGTGGAGTTGCTATGAGGAAGTTGACATGAAATGACTTTCTCTTTAAGCTGGGGACCTGGACCAAGCGTCAAGGGTCTGGTCTCAACAGCAGAGCTAACAACAAGACTGTTGTTAACTCACCTGAGCTTCTAAGCTTCGACTACAATGAGTGTTCCCCCCAAGAACACTTTTACTCTGAAAAACCAACCAGGACGTGCCGCTTTGCTGCCATTCAGAGTGGACTCAGGAGACGTTGGCTATGTCTCAATTCAAGGGCTGGGTCCTCATGAGTGCGCATTTGTCGGCCGCATATGTCATTGCCCCGCGCGGAGGACTGTCCCAATTCGAAGACTCCTCCTCATGCGGCCGAGGAATGCGGCCTACTTCCTGTCGAAATCTGAGGATGCATCCTTGAATCCTTCAAGACGGAGGCTATCCCAGAATTCATAGCGCCAGCAGAGATTTCGCGGGGGGGGACTTTCTGCGTGCAAGGGCGGGACTGCTGCGTGTTGTTGAGTCATCAGCTCATTCTAACTCATTAAAATTTAACTACAGAAACGACAAAAAAAATATTTGTTAGCTGAATATATATTAGTGTTTCTGAGTTTAATGTTTGTTAATAACGGATTACAAATCAGCTTATTTTACACATGCGTAGCAAGGATTTTCTGAGGGGCGATCTGTTAAAACTCAGAGTGGACCTACAAAATGCAAGCTGCCCAGTAGGTCATTGCATTAAGCATTGGGTTGGCGCGCAGATGGTTTTCTCAAAAGCTAGTTCGAATCTCACTCGGTATGATTAAAACTTATTTTACGTTTGTCTTTTATTGGATAAAAAAAAGGAGTTTCACAAACTCCTTTTTTTAAATGTCTGTCCTTATATTTTTATCCAATAAAAGACAAACGTAAAATAAGTTTTAACCGCACCGAGTGAGATTCGAACCAGCTTTTGAGAAAAGGATCTGTGTGCGAACCCAATGCTTAAAGCAGTGACCTACTGGGCAGCTTGCTTTTTGTAGGTCCATTCTGACTTTTAACAGATCGCCCCTCAGAAAATCCTTGCAACGCACGTGTAAAATAAGCTGATTTGTAATCAGTTATTTTCAAACAGTAAACTCAGAAACACTAATATATATATATTCAGCTAACAAATCTTTTTTTAACGGAGTCCCTTCTCTTTCCACACACACACACCAAGCGCGCACACTTCCCACCCAAAAAAAAAAACCTGAAGGCTAGACCGTCCCATTTCAGCAGTTTTGCTCAGCCCACCCGGCCTTGTGAGTGCGTGGCCTACTCGGCCCAGCTAGGCTGGGTCCTCATGAGGACGCAGCCCCTGAATTGAGACATAGCCGCTGAAAGGTAACCTCTAAGGCTGGTCTGTCTCTCTCACTCGGACATCAAGGAGATTCCATTCTTGACTGACCGTCTGGCCAGGTAAAGAGTCGTCAATGTTACCAACGTACCGGTGTTTAGCCGAAGAATCGCGTGGAAAGTGTCAGCCTGGTTGCATTTCATTCCTTCCTTAAGTCATAACGACTTCCCTCCATCTTTTCTTCCATCCTCCTCTTAAACTTTTATCTTTCTAAGCCAGAACTAAGTTAAAAGCCTGCAGAGATTTAAGTTATTATAAGATCGATAATTTGTCTCCTGTTGTTCCTAAGTTTTAAGCTGTGAACAGTTAGTTTATAGGAAACTGATCGATCATGTAAATATGTTGTGATGTAATTTATACTTATGTTAAATATATGGTCCTGTCTTGTTGTACCAACATAAGTTTAACGTTTCCTGTGAATTACATCTGGTCTAGTCACAGAATTATTGATATTAATCTAAAAAGAGAGAACTTGTGAATATTGATGATAAGTTTGGGTCAGATAAAATCTACTCAAATCTTTCATCTGGAATATTGTATGGTCAGCAAAATTGACCGCTGCAATATCCCTACACAAATAAGAGAGACTGGTTTTATTCCAGTTTTAATTTGAATCTAACACAAATCAATCAGAAGAGACTTCCTTTTAATTTGTGTTAATTCAGAATTAATTAACAGAATAACTTGTCATTGTATGATCATGGTATATGCTGTTACCAATGCTGGCCACTTTTTCATATGATGAATCAAACAGTGTCCAAAGTTGAATAATATGTCAGACTGAACTTTCAGTTTTGTTTAGAAATGAGAAAAACAGTTTAATCAGATATTCATTTCTCTGGCGACTCCTTTCTGTCTTTTTCTAAAATCATTATTTCTCTGTTCTGAAAACAGTCTGCTTCTCTGTTTTCTAAACATTGCTTTCTGACGTTCACCTGTCAACAAATCTCCTCCCATTCCCTGATTGAATTGACCAATTGGGAAGGAGAAAGTCACTGACGTCAGATCATTTTAAAAGTTCTAAGCTTCCTGGAACTTTCAGTGCTGGAGGAAGTTTGAGATGCACTGACTTTCTCTTTCTCCTATGGATGCGAGTCATGAGCCAAAGACCCCGTCCTATCAGCAAAGGGTTACAGCAAGCTGCTATGAAACCCGAACTGAGTGTCACGGCTCCAAGCTGTGAATGAATCTCCTTTCAGAAATCTTTATATTGAAGAACCAAACCGGAACAGTGCCGCTACCTTGAGTCGGTCAAAGCGGACCATAGGAGTAGCTGTAAAGCGAACACGTTGCCTGAAAAACGTAGCCGGATGGACGATCTGTGCACGTTTAAGGTTGGCCCAGAGCTTTGGACAGAGAATCTGCGCAAAGGTAAAAAAGGTAAAAAGTCTATGTTCACTAGCGGACCTGAAGTCCAGCGGACGCCCCTCAAAGAGTGTGCCGTATATGGTCGTAAATACTTCAACATAATACACCTCTCCATCTTCCCTTCAATTTTCTTCCTCCTCCTAAACTTTTTCTTTATCTCTAAGCCAGAACTTTAAGCTAAAGAACCTCCAGATATAAGTAATATGTCATCTTTTTCTGTTGTCCCTAATTTTAAATCTGCTGACGAGTAAATTATAGGAATTCGATCGATCAATCAGTTGTACATGTTTGATGTTAAATTTATGATTTGTTAATAAAAGATTCATCTCTTAATTTATATTTGACTCACCAAGTCAAATATAAATTAACGTTTCATGCCTTTTACATCTCATCATCTGATCACAGATTTATCGTTTAATCCATGAAAAAGAAGAGAACTTGTGATATAATAGATGCTAAGGTTGACAGGTAAACACCTGCTCATTCTTACATGTTAGTGTACAGTACGGCTCAGTAAATCTGACCATTAGATAGACTAATCACATCTTACACAGATACCACACCATGCCGATAATATTGTGCATCCCTAGTTTCAATAAATAGACTTAACTTGATACAATATAATTTTATTGAATAATTTTACTGAACTGAATGTTCATACTGAACTTTTTTTTAATGTATATTTTATTTATAATGGGAGGCTGTCACAAAGTGAAGATTTAACGCAATGTGCTGGCTTCATTCGATAAATAACTTTTACTATTTGGCTTTTTTATATGTGTGAATATTTTTGTACAGTGCCCTGAGACAACTTCTGTTGTGACAGCGCTATATAAATAAACTGAACTGAATTGAATTTATTAGACCCATTTGGCTTTCCATACAAATGCATTTCAAGAAGCATGCAATTTATAATCCTCATAGCAATTCATATGTCTGCACCCCTTTTCTTCATTGTATTACATCACTGGACATTCAAAACTGTATACAGTTGAAACCAGAAGTTTGCATAGACTATATAAACATAATAACATAATACACCTCTCCATCTTCCCTTCAATTTTCTTCCTCTTCCTAAACTTTTTCTTTATCTCTAAGCCATAATTTACTCGTCAGCAGATTTAAAATTAGGAACAGAAAAAGTAAAATCAAAAAGGGGTTCAATACAAGATCAACTGGACTTTATTTGTTGCAAAAGACGTTTCGACCCCTATCCAGGGGGCTTTTTCAATTCACTGAAACCAAAATGTGAGCGTGTGGAGTTATAACAGTCTAAAGAAATCACGCACCATCATATGTAAATTGCAAGCTGAGGTAACACATACATGCAAATTGACAGATCACACTTTAACAGTAGGGGGTTCCCTTGAGGTCTCTGACAAAAGACACACAACTGTATGTAAATTGACAAAAAACACCTCACAAACCAACAAAAGAGGTTTCTCAAACAATCTGCTCATTCTCAATCAGTTCATCTGGACAGTTTCTTTTTTGTAGAGTCCAGGAACGCACCCATGGCTCTGCCTTAGACAGACCCACTGCTGCGTTGAACGTTTCACCCTCACTCCAGAGGGCTTCGTCAGTCAGAGTAGTCCAAAGCACACTGAAGTTAACCCACTAAACAACTTAAGTGGACCAACCAGTTTGCTGTAGCCAAGATGGTTTCAGGGGGCTTGTCCC
>JBBPBX010000283.1:45337-56897 GCA_038048925.1 Garcialebias charrua
GTAATTATCCAATAGGAGGCTCGAACCGGTTTGCTTAGTTAAATCCAAGTGGCAACTTTTTTCTTTTTTTTTGGCCAGGCAGTGTAGTTAAACTGGGTTTCTTTTATAGAAATAGATCCTGTCTAACTCTGAATGCTAGGAAACGCCTTGTAACTGCAACTTTCCTGCCCTCCATTGACTACGGTGACCTTATTTACATGAATGCTCCAACAAGCACCCTGCAGATGTTGGACTCTAGTACATTTTCATTTTGTGGATGGGTTGCTTAGTTTCTCCAATGTAGCGGTCTGGGCAGTCCTCGCTGCACTGGACTACGTACACCACACCACTCTGTTTGTTTGTGGGGGTTCTGTCCTTAGGGTGGACCAGCCTCTGTCTGGGAGTCCTGCTGGGTTTGAAGTGTACTGGGATGTTATGTTTGTTGAAAATCCTTCTGAAATTCTCTGAGACTCTAGCAACATAAGGAATGACAATGTTTTTTTCGTCTGTTAGTCTTTTTCTGTTCATTATTGTGTTTAGCAGATTTCCTTGCTGATTTGACAAAAGCCCAGTTGGGATATCCACATGTTTGCAGAGATTTGTTGATGTGTTTCTGTTCCTTTTTCTTCCCTTCTGTCCTTGTGGGGATGTGTTCTGCTCGATGCTGTAAGGCCAGCAGGACTCTCAGGCTGTGTCTCAATTCAGGGGCTGCATCCTCATGAGGACCCAGCCTAGCTGGGCCGAGTAGGCCACGCAATCACAAGGCCGGGTGGGCTGAGCGAAACTGCTGAAATGGGACGTCTAGCCTTCAGGTTTGCCGGCATTGAAGTGGGTGGGGCGTTCTCTTGAAGTGGGTGGGAAGTTCTTGTGTGCGCGCTTGGTATGTGTGTGGAAGAGAAGGGACGCCGCTAAAATATATTAGTTAGCTGAATACATGTATATATATATTAGTGTTTCTGAGTTTACTGTTATGAACTGATTACAAATCAGCTTATTTTACACGTACGTAGCAAGGATTTTCTGAGGGGCGATCTGTTAAAACTCAGAGTGGACCTATAAAATGCAAGCTGCCCAGTAGGTCACTGCGTTAAACATTCGGTTTGCATGCAGATCCCTTTCTCAAAAGCTGGTTCGAATCTCACTCGGTACGGTTAAAACTTATTTTACGTTTGTCTTTTATTGGATAAAAATATGAGGACTGAGATTTAAAAAAAGGAGTTTGTGAAACTCCTTTTTTTTATCCAATAAAAGACAAACGTAAAATAAGTTTTAGAGGACTGAGATTTAAAAAAAGGAGTTTGTGAAACTCCTTTTTTTTATCCAATAAAAGACAAACGTAAAATAAGTTTTAGAGGACTGAGATTTTAAAAAAGGAGTTTGTGAAACTCCTTTTTTTTATCCAATAAAAGACAAACGTAAAATAAGTTTTAGAGGACTGAGATTTTAAAAAAGGAGTTTGTGAAACTCCTTTTTTTTATCCAATAAAAGACAAACGTAAAATAAGTTTTAGAGGACTGAGATTTAAAAAAAGGAGTTTGTGAAACTCCTTTTTTTTATCCAATAAAAGACAAACGTAAAATAAGTTTTAACCGTACCGAGTGAGATTCGAACCAGATTTTGAGAAAAGTATCTGCGCGCCAGTCCAATGTTTAACGCAGTGGCCTACTGGGCAACTTGCATTTTCTAGGTCCACTCTGAGTTTTAACAGATCGCACCTCAGAAAAACCTTGCTACGCACGTGTAAAATAAGTTGATTTGTAATCAGTTCTTAACAAACAGTAAACTCAGAAACACTAATATATATTCAGCTAAAAAATATTTTTTTAGTCGTTTCTGTAGTTAAATTTTAATGACATTTAAGCTTGCGCTGAGGTTGAACGAGCTGATGACTCGACAACAACACGCAGCAGTCCCGACTCTGCACGCAGAAAGTCCCACCCCCCGCGACATCTCTGCTGGTGCTATGAATTCTGGGATAGCCTCCGTCTTGAAGGATTCACGAATGCATCCTCAGATTTTGGCAGGAAGTAGGCTGCATTCCTCGGCCGCATGAGGAGGAGTCTTCGAATTGGGACAGTCCTCCGCGCGGGGCAATGACGTATGCGGCTGACAAATGCGCACTCATGAGGACCCAGCCCATGAATTGAGACACAGCCTCAGACAGAGGCTGGTCCACCCTAAGGACAGAACCTCAACACACAAACAGAGTGGTGTGGTGTACGCAGTCCAGTGCAACGAGGACTGCCCAGACAGCTACATTAGAGAAACTAAGCAACCCATCCACAAAAGAATGTCCCAACACAGGAGAACAACCTCCTCTGGACAAAACTCAGCTGTTCACCTCCACCTCACGGACAAGGGTCACTCTTTTGATGACCAAAATGTGCAAATTTTGGACAGAGAGCACAGATGGTTTGAGAGGGGTGTGAAGGAAGCTGTTTATGTTAAGAGAGAAAAACCTTCTCTTAACAGAGGAGGAGGTCTGAGATTTCAACTTTCCAAGACTTACAACTCAGTTTTGGGGTTGATTCCCAGACGTTTTACACCGGATGGGAGCAGAGGTGTCTTGTCTGTGAATTAGACTAACAAAGTTGTTTGAGAAACCTCTGTTGTTGGTTTGTGAGGTGTTTTTTGTCAATCTACATACAGTTGTGTGTCTTCTGCCAGAGACCTCAAGGGAACCCCCTACTGTTAAGGTGTGATCTGTCAATTTACATGTATGTGTTACCTCAGCTTGCAATTTACATATGATGGTGCGTGATTTCTTTAGACTGTTATAACTCCACACGCTCACATTTTGGTTTCAGTGAATTGAAAAAGCCCCCTGGATAGGGGTCGAAACGTCTTTTGCAACAAATAAAGTCCAGTTGATCTTGTATTGAACGCCTTTTTGATTTTATTATGTCCTAGACGACTGAGAATCTTCACCAGCAAACAGAAAAAGTAAATAAGACGACATATTACTTATATCTGGGCCAAGATGTTGTATAGGCAGGGCAACCGGCTCAGGATCGGAAGGTCCGGGGTTTGATCCCCGGTCACTGCATACCTCGTTGTGTCCCTGGGCAAGAGACTTAACCCCGAGTTGCTCCCGGTAAGACTGGCAGCGCCTTGCATGGCAGGCTACAGCTACCGGTGTATGAATGTGTGTATGAATGGGTGGATTGCTGGTACTGTGAAGCGCTTTGGGGCCCCTCACAGGGGGCTGTAAAGCGTTATATAAGTAAGCTCCATTTACCATTTACCATAAAAAGACATATATACACATTTTTCACAGTCTGACGAGAAATCCGAATAAGCTTTTCCCGTTTTAGGTCATATTAGGATTACCAATTTTTTTCTATTTGCTAAATGCCAGAATATTCAGAGAACTTTTATAAGGAAATAATAATAATAATGAATAATGAATTCAATTTATAACGCACTTTTCATTAATGAAAATCTCAAAGTGCTATTTATTACTTTCTTCAAAGTCAAAAGTATAAATACACTAAGATTACTATGCCTTTAATCAATATGGTATATTTGATGTCATGTCTTTGGAAGCTTCTGATTGGTTTACTGATAGCATCTGAGTTAATTAGTTAGACTGGTTCTGCAAGGAGGAATAGTCCAAAATTCCTGCCAACAATTGTCAGAAGCTTGTGGAAGGATGTCCAAAACGTTTGGCTGAAGCCATACAGTTAAAGGGCAATGGTACCAAATCCTAATTAAGCGTATTTAAACGTTTCACTTTGACGAAAGTAATAAAAATTGCCTTAAAAAATTATCTCTCACATTATTCTGGCATTTAACAAATAGAAAAAAAATTGGCAATCCTATCTGACCTATAACGGGTAAAGTTTATTCTGATTTCACGTCAGACAGTGTGAAAAAAATGCATGTGTCTCTTTATATATAGTGTATGTAAACTTCTGGTTATATATATATGTGTGTATATATATATATATNTATAATATGTATGTGTGTGTGTATAATATGTATGTGTGTGTGTATAATATGTATGTGTGTGTGTATAATATATATGTGTGTGTGTATAATATATATGTGTGTGTGTATAATATATATGTGTGTGTATAATATATATGTGTGTGTGTATAATATATATGTGTGTGTGTATAATATATATGTGTGTGTGTATAATATATATGTGTGTGTGTATAATATATATATGTGTGTGTGTATATATATATATATACAGTATATATAAATGTGTGTGTGTGTGTGTGTATAAAGGTATGTACTGTATGTAAAAAAAAGATGGCTGACGTGGCAGACGTGGCTGTAGCTCGCTCCTCCGGTTCTCCGGCGTTTGTTAGAGCTCGCTTAAAACCATGCATATATAGAACGACTGAGGATAAAATCATCGTAGAGGATGAATTTCTACACTTTCTCTCGATCAAACTTAAAACTCTGAGCCAGGATGAGATTGTTTTGTTGGCTGTCAACACTTTTGGCTCAGACTGGATAGAAACATCAAAGAAGACGCTGTTTGAGCTTTGCACTTCTTCTCAGCGTAACATCTCACATAAAGGAGCTCAAAAGGATATCAACAATGTGAAGGCCTGCCTCAAAGTGTTAAACGAATGCGGGGACAACATTCCCAGGTTTGTGTCTCATTACCTGGACGAGTTGCCTCCGGTGACTTTTTCCAACATGGATGTCTGTGGCTTGTTGCATAAAATGGAACAGCTCCACGTTGCAGTATCTGCCATGAAGCAAACACTTCAAGTTCAGACTGAAGTCAGTGAAGGTCTTCATGATGTCACAGCTGACCTGCGAAGCCGGGTGTCTGCTCTGGAACAACGCGCTGAACAACGCGCTGAACAAGGATGTGGAAGCCGGTCTGATTCGGTGAAGGAGAAGGGTGCAGCGGACATGGATCTGAACGCTGCCCTGGATGTGGAGGAACACCGTCTTCAAGGCCTGGATGGGGATTCCCTCTCAACTGTGAAGGGAGATGCTCCGGCGTTGTTTACTGGAGAAACTACGTCATTTCAGGGATCTCCCAAGTGGAGCCAGGTCGTGAAACGGCCCCCCCGACAGCCCAAAGATCCTGCTGCTGTGAAGACGACGTCTCACTCTGGCCCTTCCCTGAGACGCAGGAAAGCTGGACAAACTATTGTTGGTACTGGACTCTCCGGGAACATCAAAATGGTAAAAACAAAACTGGTGAGTGTTTTTGCCTCTAAATTCTCACCTGACTTGGATGCGGAAACGCTATGCGTTTATCTTAAGGACAAACTTGGGCCTAATGTTACATGCCAGAGAATCACTACTGTTAATACCAGGTATGCCTCATTCAAGGTTTCTGCTGAATGTAGTGACGTGGCTGTTATGTACAACCCAGAGCTTTGGCCTGACGGAACTAATGTGAGAAGGTTTTTTGAGCCCCGCAAAACTGTCATCGGTGCAAATGCTACCCCTCCTTCCATGGATATATGCGAGCCTATTGCTGGCATGAGCACAAAATCCTAAATATTTATGGACATTAAAGTCATCTCTTACAACTGTCGTGGCCTGCGCTTAGGGCAGAGCGCAGATGATAAAGCTCGCCGTCTGGTTGTCGACCAGTTGTTGATGAAATGTGACATCTTATGCTTGCAAGAAACCTTTTTAGCCAAACAGGATTTAAAAGGACTAAACTCTATTAATGACAGTTTCCTGGGTGCTGGAGAATCTTCTACTGACTTCAGTTTGGGAATTAAAAGAGGAAGGATACCAGGAGGAGTGGCTATATTATGGAAAAAAAGCCTGGACTCAGTGATAAATGTCATTAGATTAGATTTGGACTGGTGTATTGCAGTACACGTGAAACAGCATGACAAAGAATTTATTATTTTAAATGTCTATGCTCCATATGAATGTCATCATAACGAAGAAGAATACCTTAGTAAACTTGCTTATATTAGCTATTTTATGCAAAATGAGAAGTCTAAAAGTATTTATGTTATGGGGGACATGAATGCAAACATCTCAGATAAAAATTCACTGTTTGCTAAACACCTGAATCATTTTTGTACAGATTCTAATCTAATACTGTCAAGTAAAGAATTTTTGCCAGCTGACAGTTACACCTATATTAGTGAAGCCTGGCATACTACGTCTTGGTTGGACCATTGTATCACTACAGCAGATGCTCATGCTGCTTTGGTATACATTAATATCTTATATAATGTGTCCACTGTTGACCACATCCCCTTTGAGCTGGCAATTAGATTTGATTATATACCTGCAACTGTAAATGTGGACAATAATCAAATTCAGACACGTATAGACTGGTCTTCTTTATCTGAGGAACAAATAGACCATTACTATGCCCAAACTGATCATTTGTTATGTGGAATTAAACTACCAAGAGAGGCGGTTGCTTGTACAGACTGTAACTGCTCTAATTTTGGACATAGAACCGATATAACTCAATTTTATTCTGACATAACTGAAGCGCTACTGGGAGCTAGCCTGCCTTATAATAAAAGTAACGTAAAGATTAAAAATAAACCAGGTTGGAACACATACGTGTCTAAATACCACAGTGAAGCCCGCGAAGCTACTACCAATTGGGCTCTAGCAGGTAAACCCAGGCAGGGTCCTATCTTTGAACACAAAAAGCTGTCTAATGCAAAATACAAATATGCATTACGCTTCATTAGACGGAATGAGCAAACCATGAGGGCTGATTCCTTGGCAAAAAAACTCATAGGAAAGGACACAAAAGCCTTTTGGAAAGAGGTTAAATCTATAGGTAATAATAAATCCACTCTCCCTTGCACTGTCGATGGTGCCTCTGGGGCAAATATGATTGTAGATTTTTGGCAACAACACTACAGCAAGATATTTACCTGTGTTCAGAGTGAACCCTTCCATGTTGACAAGGTTAGTACTGCAGAAACTATCAAGTCACATGAGGTCTATCAAGCAATTGAAGAACTATCTGTAAATAAATCTATAGGAATGGATCTTATTTCAGCTGAACATCTCAAGTTTGCAAGTTCAAGGGTAGCCCCTCTCCTTGCCTTGTGTTTCACTGGTTTTATTATGCATGGTTTTATTCCTGATTCCTTGATGAATGTTGTTATTCTCCCTGTGATTAAGAAAAATTGGCAGCTCTGATAACTATAGACACATTGCCCTAGCTAATACAATATCTAATGTCTTTGAACTAATTATTTTGCCAAAATTTGCAAAGATAGTAATGTCTGCTGACAATCAATTTGGGTTCAAGTCCGAGCATGGCACTGATCTATGTATATATGGCCTAAAATAATTACTGAATAACTATAATAACAAAAATTCTACGGTTTTTATGTGTTTCTTAGACGCCTCCAAGGCTTTTGATCGTGTAAACCATCGAAAACTATTTTTAAAATTATGCCAAGCTGGTGTGCCCAAATATATAGTGAGATGTCTGTCCTATTGGTATGCTAACCAAAATATGCAGGTCAAATGGGATAATTGTGTGTCTGCATCCTTCCGTGTCAGCAATGGTGTCAGACAAGGAAGCATTTTATCTCCTATACTGTTTAATTTTTATATGAATGACCTCTCTAAGCAGCTAAACCTGTGTAGAACTGGCTGCATGGTTGGAGATACAATTATCAATCATCTTATGTATGCTGATGACTTAGTGGTTTTTAGTCCAAGTTCAGCTGGTCTTCAGAAGCTGCTTCATGTCTGTTCAGCATATGGTGAGACACATGATATCATATTCAACCCCTCTAAAAGTCTCATTTTGATTTGTCGCACTAAAGAGGACAAAAATAGTGTATTTCCACTTTTTAAGCTGTCTGGGACTTTATTGAATGTTGCAAATGAAGTAAAGTATCTGGGTCATGTGTTGACAGACCGTCGGTCTGATGATGAGGACATTTACCGTCAGGTTCGAATGATATATGCTCAGGCAAATATCCTTGCTCGTAAGTTTGCATTCTGTTCTGATGAAGTGAAAATTAACTTATTTAGATCATATTGTTCATCACTGTATACGGCACATTTGTGGTGCAATTTTAAAAAAGCCAGTCTTCATAGATTGAAGGTGGCTTATAATGACGCACTAAGACTTCTTTTAAATAAGCCCAGATGGACCAGTGCCAGTGAACTGTTTGTATCTGCTCGCGTCAACACTTTGATGGCTGTTTTAAGAAATTTTATGTATAAATTTATTTGTCGTTTACATAAGTCTAATAATAGAATTATTCTACTGTTGACTAATGTCAAATATAGTGCAGTGAAATATTCATCTGTGCTTTGGAGACATTGGTATGATTGCCTCCTGAACGGTTAGGTACTTTTTCTATTGTTCTTTTTATTTTATTTTATAATTTTTTGTAATTTTTTATTTGTATTTTGTATTTTGTATTTTATTTTATCATGGTTGTTGTCTCTTATCTAGGTTGGACTCTGAGTCTGTAATAAAGTTTATCTATCTATCTATCTATCTATCTATCTATCTATCTATCTATCTATCTATCTATCTATCTATCTATCTATCTATCTATCTATCTATCTATCTATCTATCTATCTATCTATCTATCTATCTATCTATCTATCTATCTATCTATCTATCTATCTATCTATCATCTATCTATCTATCTATCTATCTATCTATCTATCTATCTATCTATCTATCTATCTATCTATCTGTACATATATATGTATGGGGGAGTGGTGGCATAGAGATTAGACAAGTCAACTCTGTTATCGGAAGATCAGCACTTCAACTCCCTGAACCGACAACATCAAAAATATGGGTGGGAAAGGTGAAGCACCTGCCTCCACACTCATTTGCCCCACTCTGAGTCCTTGAGCAAGGCCCTTAGCCCTCACCATCTGCTCTTCTTGCCACCCTAGATAGCAGCTCTCTGCTTCACACATAGGGCTGTGCAGCTCGGTGATCTGTGGTTGCGGCAGGAAGGGCATCCGGCGTAAAAAAACAATTGTCAAACCTTTGTGCAAGTTAACTGTGTGTGTATGTGGGGTTGGGGACATTGAGTCCGAGTGGGCCATGTCCCACGCCTTTATTGTTGAGGTGCTTATCGGAGCTTTGGCTGCAAGGTTGTCGTGCCTGTTGTGGTGGTAACCCTCGAACCATGTGGTGGACACCGGCATTGAGGGATGCTGTCAGGCAGAAAAAGGAGTCCTATCTGGTCTTTTTGGCCTGTGGGACCCCGGAAGCAGCTGATGGGTACCGGCAGTCCAAGCGGCATGCAGCTCGGGTGGTTACTGAGGCAAAAACTCGGGCGTGGGAGGAGTTCGGAGAGGCAGTGGAGAATGACTTCTGTATGGCTTCGAGGCGATTCTGGTACATCATCCGACCTCTCGGGGCAGTGACGTGCGGTGAGGTTCATGGCTGGTGAGGCACACTGACTTCATCACAGTCAGATCTTATATACATGAACCCTACAGAGTAGTGTATTCGCCATTTGATTGGAAGCAGTTAACGGGTTGTGTTTAAAATTTCATATCAGCAATCTTTACACATACAAACAAACAATGGTGAGTCCAGCTAACAACAAACAACAACACAAACCCACACCCCACTGAACATAAGAGGATCTGCGGTGGAAGTCATCTCCATCTACAACTACTTGGGTGCACAGTACACAATGAATGACTACATCAGCTGGAGCAACAACACCACCAGCCTGATCAACAAAGGTCATCGGAGACTCTACTTCCTCAGACAGCTGAGACGAGCTGGTCTGAGAAGCTCAGTCCTCACCTCCTTCTACAGGTGTGCAGTGGAGAGCATCCTGTGCTCCAGCATCAACATGTGGCATGGAGGCTGCACAGAAGATGTTGGAGTCAGTCTCCCCACTATCACAGACATCTACACCTCCAGATGCAGGAAGAGGGCCACCTGCATCATGAAATACCCACTCACCCAGCACACTCACTCTTTGCCCCACTCCCCTCAGGACGGAGTTTGAGGAGCATCAAGTGTAGAACCACTAGACTGAGGAACAGCTTCTACCCCGAGGCTGTTAGACTCATGAATATCTAACCAGAATAATCACTGTCAAATATCACATAATGTTGCTGCTGATCTGTTTCATGTTGCTGTGTTCATTCGTGCCCATCTGCTCATACAGACTCATGTTCGTGCTGCTGTTTGGAGTGTTTTTTTTCTATGATATTAGTGATTAGTGTTTTGTTAGTTGATGTTTTTCTTAGTTGATGTTTTTCTTAGTTCATATCTTAGATGTTATTACTGTTCTTCTTTTACATTTTATTGTTGGATGTAACTGGGACCCTGTATATATATATATATATATATATAATATATATATATATATATATTATATATATTATATATATTATATATATATCTGTGTATATATTGTCTTGTTTCATCATCACATGTACCACATGTTGTGCCAATGACAATAAAGATTCTTTGACCTCTGACCTAATACAAACTGTAGCACACAAAAAAGCACATTTAATTTGGAGAAAAAATATATTTTAGTCTTAACTTTACTTATAAATGAAGTCCATTTCTCTGTTTTCTTTTACCTTGGCGTTGTGGATGCTGATGTTGAGTCGTTGCTGTTCGTCCAAAGCCAAGTCAATCCTGGACATCCCGAACGTTTTTAGCGCAATCTGACTTTGAATATGGGTGGCCGACTGCTCATGTTTATTGAGGCTTCTTGGCAAATTTTTCAGGTCACAATATCCCATCCGAGTCCAGACATTGTCAGAAGTTGAGAAAAGCAGGCAGGAGTAGCAGAAAAGGCGGTTTCTTGCTGGACATCCACACAACCAGCTTTTTCGTGTGTACCACTCTGTTTTAAAAGAGCGAGACTTATGTCCCGTAGTCTGAAGAAGACCTTTTAGCTCCGGTGTTGGTCGTCCTTTTAATAATACTTCCTGCTTGGACTGAAAATCCAATTGAGAAAATTGTTTTAGTTTACTAATGTACTCCTCCATTGCAAAATTATAGCTAATATCCAATCTGTCACGCTTCCTCCTTCATCGGTGCGGAGCAGGTGCTGCTGAGAGTGGGCATAGCCCCTCCTCCTCCTCCTCCTCTGCTACAGAAGCTACGAGCAGCAGCGAGGCGCGCCTCGATCAGCAACTCACAAACGTTTATGATCACTGATCTGTCACGCTTCCTTCTTCAACGGTGCGGAGCAGGTGTTGCTGAGTGGGCATAGCCCCTCCTCCTCCTCCTCCTCCTCTGCTACAGAAGCTGCGAGCAGCAGCGCGGCGCGCCTCGATCAGCAACTCACAAACGTTTATGATCACTCAGCAAAAAAAAAAAAAACACGTTACAGTATTTAAAGAAAAATAAGAAAAAAATGGTGATTTTGATTAAAAAATAACTTAAAACTGGTTTAGTGTTAAGTAAAATAAGTTTATAATACAAATCAAAGGATAAATACAATAATTACATTATTTTTTTTCCTTTTTTTTCCATGATGACAGGGGAGGCACGGCCTCACTTGCATCCCCTGACCGCACGTCACTGATATATACGTATATATATATACGTATATATACTGTATGTATATACACACCTATATATACATATATATACACATATAGATATATACATACATATACACATACATATACACA
>JBBPBX010000283.1:61516-66516 GCA_038048925.1 Garcialebias charrua
TGGTGGTGGTGGGGGGGGTATGATGCATGAGAAAAGTGGGAAAGCATGCTCTATTCCAGTGGTTCCCTTCCAGCCCTGGTCCTTGAGGAAAACCATCCTACATGTTTTAGTTGTTTCTCTGCTCTGACACACCTGATTCAGTTAGTTACGCCCTTGCATTTGGCAGAAGCCTGTTAATGACACTTTCATTCAAATCAAGTGTGTTGGAGCAGAGGAACAACATGCGGAATGGCGTTCCTCAGGGACCAGAGTTGGGAACCACTGCTCTATTCACACAAGGAGAGAGCTGCTGGTCAGGTTACTTCTTGTTGCTCTCTAAAATAATTATTGAATCAAGTGCTTACTTATGTAGGTAAATGTAGATGCTTAACAACCCATTAAAACACACCAGAATGCAGGAAATGGTATCTACTTTATTCAACATTTTCTGGGGGAGGACACCCAGACCACCACGTGTTCTGGCATTGTTTGGTTTACAATCTAAGCACCGACTGCCACGTCACTTGACTTGTAGCCATTTATGTATTGGCTAAGGTTAATTGCCCATGTAGCCATCTTGGATTGGATTGACTCCAAAACTGAATTATGTTTTTTAGTAGCCGGAGTCTCCAGTGTTTACACAGACATATCACAGAACAACACATATATCACAGAATAAACTGACAGCAACAAGACGCAACAAACGGAGAGTTCTGAGACTGTAGATAAAACATGTTGTCAGATGTGTTGTTGACAGTTGCTTGCATGTGCAACTGAATTATGTGTGAACTGACCTGGTAAATAAACAGAAATCTACATATTTATTTCGCAACAGAGTATATGTGTGCCTAGGCAGCAATAATATTACAGAATACAGTATGCACTGCTTGGAGCAGTAACAGGCATTATCTACACAGTTGGGACTTGCTTATTTCCTTCATGAGGTAGATGGGTTGTAGGAAAAATCTGTGCCCTCCAAGGCACTTGCCTGAAGGCAGCATCTCAAACTATGCCCGTCCTGGGTGTGAGGGGTCCGAGATGATTTCCTCTGCCCATTTTTCTTCTCCGTGAAAAGGGCAGATCCTCGATGGGGGTCAGTGGGACCCTGATGATTCACTCAGCAGCCCTGACTGTTTGTTGCAGAACCGTAATGTCAGATTTAGTTGCAAAACTAGTTGTAGATGTACATCCAATAATTACTTTCCCCAAGTTGCATTTAATTCTATCCTGTAAGTCATGAGGTATTTTGCTGACAGACAAACAGGGTTGATTCTAACAGATAATGCTAAGGTTTGAAGCCAAACTGTTAGCACTTAGAGTACAACCACAGCAAGGTATTTACAGTATCTGTACATTTACATTATTAGAGCTATTGTCTATGTTTTAAGTTAGTTGAGTGTGGCAGCCATGGTTAGTTAGTTTTATGTTTGATTACTTTCTGCAAGTTTCATTGAAATATGTGGAGTAAAAGAAATTAAATTATTGGGTGTAATTATTGATGATAGATTGTCATGGAAGCAACACACAAATTCCGTTAAAATTAAAATATCTAAATCCATTGCAGTACTATATAAGGTAAAGGACTTACTTAATGATAAAGCTTTGTTTTTGCTGTATAGTACAATCATACTACCGCATTTAATTTATTGTGTTGAAATCTGGGGTACAGCATGCAAAACTACAACGAAACCTATTTTTGTTTTACAGAAAAGAGCTTTAAGGATAATAACTAGAATGCATTATCATCATCCATCTGGTGTATTGTTTTATAAATTGAAGTTACTAGGATTTTATGATTTGGTGGAATATAACATTTTTTTACTATTGTATAAAGCACAAAATAACACTATACCTTCAAATATTCAAAAGCTTTTTGTAAAAAAGATAAGTTGTTATAATTTAAAGGGTGAAGATATTTTTGTTAAACCACAATATAGAACAAGTTTAAAGGGTCGTGTTACTTTAATACATGGAATTGGTACTGTATATGGAATAGATTGGACTATGATGTTAAAACTGCACAGTCAATGTCTGTATTTAAGAAAATGATCAAGAATAGATTGTTGAAAAGTTATGTGTAAATGTTATATACTTAAAATCTCTCTAAATTAGTTATATTATTATGAGTTATAAATATGGTTTATGGATTAATTTTGTTTGAATTGATTGTTTGAATGGAATTTTGTTTTTACAAAAAGGGGCAGCTATTATAAGATTATTTTCTTCTTCTGCTTCCTTTCATTTTAAATTTGTTCTTTATTTTTCTATATCATTTTGTAATTTTTTTTGTTCGTTTGTATTTTTAAAATTTGAAATGAATAAACAATAAACAAGTTTTCAACATGCGTTCAGTGGTTCATGCAACACATGTACACATGAATACACCCAGACACAGTTAAAAACATGATCACATTACCTTTGCCTTTCAGATGTTGCAATCATTTATGTCCTGAGGGTCTGGGGGTAACCTGGCAGTTTTTCCTCCCTGCAGGTTGGAGGCCTGGAGGGTCTGTACACACTGAGAGACAGCAGGGGGCGCCCTGACAGAGCCACCTTTGAGGATGGACTTGTGGCTGCATTGGGGGTAAGTCCTATTCCAACTGGCCTAATAGATACAGTAAACACTTTGATGAAGCAACAAATAAATAAATAATCTCTCAGTTGTGGGGAGGAGGTGGGCTGGAGTCTGATGTTCACCGTCTGTGTAGCACAGCAGGAAATAGATTTGTGACTCTGGCAAATCAGAGCGTTCAGCTACTTAGATGTGACTGTTTGATGCTTTTAATATGGCCGGGTCAGGGGGAATTCACACTTTGGCATGAGTTCTGATTTTACCAAGCACATGTATGCAAATGGAAGCTCATCTGGCTGGTGTTGCTGTTTTAATCAGTGTTGATTAGAAAAAGACGAAGAAGAAAAAAAAGAAAAGTGTTGAGTAACGATTAACAGCACGTTCAGACACTTGTGCCTGTTTTATTACCACACTCTCACTTTTGTGTTCCCCTCCCTCGCCACCTTCAGCAGACCGTTCTGCTTCACCAGCGTCTGAGCACACAATGCAGCCTCCTGACCGGGATTTAGTTGCCAGGGAAACCGTCACCCTCGGAGATATCCCGTGACAGCGCAGGGTGAAAGAGGCAGGATGAGAGGGAGGGTTGGAGATGTGACTTTGGTCCTGTCTGTTCTCCAGGGTCCACCTGACCTTTGGCCCTGCTTCAGCACATCCCTTTCCATCACAGTCACTCACATGCGCACGCACGTTTAACCAAACAATAAGTAAATAACAGGAAATAAATAGAGAAATAATACAAACTGTGTGATTTAGAGTTATCATCTGAATCAGTGTGCATGTGATTAATTGAAGTAATTTATGTGCAATCTCTGGTGACTCTATGTATGGTTCATGGTTTCATTAAACTGTAACTTTAATTACTTTTCTACGTTCTTAACTTTAGTTGAAAATGAATCTACTCCAGCAAAATGTCCCACATTTTCTAATGAGTTTTACGTTTAATGGTATACACAAGTACGCTTTTGGATGTGGATAAATTTGGTTTCCTGCTGTTGAACGTCCTTCCATTAATTAATTGAGGAGAACAAATGCATTTTTTTGCTTTGACGAAGGAAATCATCACCTACCATTATTTTATTTATTTATAAAATGTTTTCTTCCTTACAGTTTGTTTTTGAGAAATTAAAACCTATAATGTTGCAGGTCAATGTATAACTTTTTGTCAGACTGTGTTAACAAATCAAGTTGTTTTGATGTGGGTCATCATGACCAGTTTTTTTAAACATTTAGCGACTATCAGGGTGAGGGCCACTGGCCAATAGTCATTCAGACCAGTCACTGTAGCTTTTTGGGACAAGAATGATGGTGGCAGTCTTCAGGCCGTTGGGAACTGTTGCCAGGGTAAGTGAGGTGTTAAAGATGTCGGCCACCGACATCTTGCATGCAAGGGTTAGCAACAAGTTTATGGTTGGATATCTTTTCTACTAGGGATGCACCGATCCACATTTGTTTTAACTTCCGATCTGATCCCGATACCTAAATCTGGATATTGGCCGATACGATACTATTTTAATATCATCACCATCGCTATTAATTTTATATGAGGCTGTAATATCTCTATAGGCAAGTACAATTTGTACTAATGTACGCATTCATGTCCAAAAAGGCAACTTTAGGTAAGTTTTATTAATGTTGGATAAGTTTCAAAGTTAGAATTAAATCCTGCTAACACAAAACATGTTTTTTTTTTATTCCTGTCTTTAAAGGGGATATTAAAGCTCCACTGACATCATCTTTTAACTTTTCAAAAAATGGCACAACATATATAAATATTAAGATTGACCCCTGACCGTTTTTGCTAAAATAATGTTAAATTAATGAAAATTCCTCTCAAGAATAGTTTAAAATTAGCGCTGTTTTTTTACACGGTAAATACGGGTTTTCCGGTCACGTGTTTGTGACGTCAGATAAAGGAATTTGCTCCAAGCGCACATTGAATACAATGTAGAAAATATAAACGCATCCGTCGAATTTAGCCATCTAAAACTGTAGATATTAGCGATTTAGCTTCAGTTCGTGAAGCAGAAGTTATTTTGAGTGATAAAAAACAAACAGCAATGTTTCATTTCTCCGTGTTGCTAGTTCTGTTTTCAGGAAAGGTTGCACATCCATGTAGTGAGCACCAGATGTCAGCAAAGCTATCGTGAACTCTTACAGAGCTCTGTAATGTAGAAATATATAAACGTATCCGTCGAATTTAGCCATTTAAAACATCAGATATTAGCGAATTGGCTTCAGTTCGTGAAGCAGAAGTTATTTAGAGTGATAAACAACAAACAGCAATGTTTCATTTCTCCGTGTTGCTGTTTCTTTTACAGGAAAGGTTGCACATTCATGAAGTGAGCCCTTTAGCTTTGCTGACATCTGGTGCTCACTACATGAATGTGCAACCTTTCCTGAAAACAGAACTAGCAACACGGAGAAATGAAACATTTCTGTTTGTTTTTTA
>JBBPBX010000283.1:71516-72984 GCA_038048925.1 Garcialebias charrua
TATAACAATAGGCTATATGGCTGAAGATCATGGCATGCATGTAAGCCTTTGCTGATTCTGTTGTCAGAGAAGGTCTTATATGTTTGAAGTTTGCCAGATTAAGTTTAATTATATGTGAAATTCTCTTTACATGTTGCTTGAAATTTAGATTGGAATCAAAAATGACTCTGAGGTATTTAAATTGTTCAACCACAGCTAATGTCTCGCCATTGACCAACACAGATGGATGCCCATTATCTGGTGGCAGCCGAGAGAAAAACATACAGACTGTTTTTTTAGTGTTGAGATGTAGACAAGAGTCCTGGAGCCAGTGAGACACCGGCATCATGGCACTAGAAAGGAACATGGCATGTTCCTTGGCATGTTCCTGGCATCATGGCACTAGTTTTAATCTTTGAAGTATATTTAAGGTTATAATCAGAGCCGCACTGATTTGTACACTGAAATGTAATTTAAAAAAAATTATATTTACTTCCATAGTATTCAGTCAAAACCATCTTAGCAACGATACCCTTGCGTTTGTAGAAATAAATACTAAAGCTTGGTGCACGTTTTGGGGGGTTTCTCTCATTCTTGGCAAGAATATTCAAGCTTTACCAGTTTGGTTAAACGTGTGACTGAACTTTCTGGTAAATCCAGATATTCTCTCCAAGTTCTGGAGTAAAATATTTATGGTCTATTTCAACCTGATCTAGCTTTTAAAGTGGAATGGACTCTAAACTAACTCTGACTAACAGTTCTGTGGAGCTGAGAGTTAAATAAACTAAAGTTACTTGTGTGAGTGTAACATTTGAGTGCATCAAACATAAAAGCAACCTCTCAGAGAGGCGTGCCTGTGCAAATATGGTTAACAAGCCAAACATTTCCATGTGACGTGGCAGCGTGGCCTTTCATGACGACATGCGCTGAACTGTTTCTCCTAAACGTCTGGTGATGGTGACTAACCTGCATGACAGCATTTACGCCTAACGAACTAATAAATTAAAACAACGAAGGAATCTTTCTTTGTGTTTGAGACGCCTGAAACAACAAGTACAACACGCCTACAAGCGCATAATTATGAGGATGATGTCACACGTGGAGGCTGACACTTATTTTTTAAACGTGATCTGTTCCTCTGGCCTTCTGGGTTCATTTGAGAAGGAAATTGTCATTTAAAAAAAAAAGAAAAACATGATTCAATAGATTATTTTCCACATTGCTTACATTGTTGACAGTTTTATGGTTTAATCTTTATAGTAGCTGAGATGCAATTCTTAATTTAACAATGTAATTTTTTTAATGATGTCTGCTTTACATTTCCCTGTAAGTTACAGCTTTTAATTTCTTCAGCAATCAGGTGAAAATCCATTAAGTCAAAGGTCTAACAGTTTTTGATATACAGGTCCTCGACTTACGACGGCCTCGACTTACGACGTTTCGTGGTTACGTCACGCATCTCCCATTAAATAAATAAATAAAATAAATA
>JBBPBX010000283.1:73122-102306 GCA_038048925.1 Garcialebias charrua
ATATATATTTATTTTGAATTTTTTTATTTTGAAAGCCGAGTTCCGAGTTCCTTCCGGTTTTGACAGCAGTAGCTTGACGGCAGAGGGCCGGACCTGCAGACCTTGGACCGGCAGACCGACGAGGAGGGACGAGCTAACATGCTAATAGACCTTACTGTAAAGCTGTGGACCGCGCGAAGCAATGGAAAACTACAAGCAGCTGCAGAGCTTGGAGGAACAACGAGCTAACATGCTAACAGGCGGAAGAAGGCTTCACCAGCTCCCAGTAGGTTATTAACTCTTTTTTCCCTTCATTATGGCTCCAAATGTATGGAGCTAACATGCTAACAGGCCTTACTGTAAACAGTCTGGACCGCGCGAAGTACAGGCAGCCTCAGATGTTGGAGGAGCACCGAGCTAACATGCTAACAGTGACCGCCTCTATTGATTCCTTTAAAACCCAGCTCAAGACACTTTTATTCAGACAAGCTTTTAGATAAATGTTTTTATTTAGTGTTTTTATCAATTGTTCTTGTTTTTATCAGCTGTTCTTATTGTTTTGATTAATCAGATGTAACTACAGTAATTCTTCTGTTTATTTTAATCTTTTATTTATATGTTGTACAGCACTTTGTGATTTTATCTGCGAAAAGTGCTATATAAATAAACTTTACTTACTTACTTACTTACTTACTTACAGGCCTTACTGTAAACAGTCTGGACCGCGCGAAGTACAGGCAGCCTCAGATGTTGGAGGAGCACCGAGCTAACATGCTAACAGGCGGAGGAAGGCTTCACCAGCTCCCAGTAGGTTATTAACTCTTTTTTCCTTCATTATGGCTCCAAATGTATGTGTTTTTTTTATAATTATGCAGGGTACTGTGTTAGGATAGGCTAAGTGCTTGGTAAAATACAGTATATTGTATGTATAACGTGCAGTTTGGACGTTTATTCCAAGTTACGTCAAAATTCGACTTACGACGGAACGTAGGAACGGAACTCCGTCGTAAGTCGGGGACTACCTGTACACCACATTTCATGCCAGAGTTTTAAACTAACATCATCTTAAGACAAAAGGGGATAGACTTACAGCCATTTTGGTCAAACCTTAAAAATGACATCTCGTGCAGTTTCGTGCAATATTGTGAGATCTCCCTCATATAAAAGTGTTGATGATCCTGCGCTACTCACACCTCAAGCTTTAGCTGAGTATCTGTAAAACTGATGGAGATAAAAACATTTTTTGTTTCCGTGAAGGTCGTTTGGAGTTTAAAGTTGTTCTCAGCTTTCAATTGGTAAACAAACTTCAAATTCACATGCAAAAAAGTTAACATGTTTGGAAAAATTAGACCTGAACCTTGAAACTTAATGTTGAAGGTTACATGTTAGCACCAAGGTGCTAATATTACCTGAAGAAGAGTGGGCGTGTTGTCAAGCGTTTGTCCCGTCACAGAGTGAAAAAGGAGAATTGGAAGTGCACTCCGTTCATCCATCCGTCCGTCTGTTTGTCTGTGCATGTTGTGAGCAAGATAACTTTAAAAATAAGTGAGGTGATGACTTCCATTTTTGTGTGTGGCTATCTTGGAGAAGACGTTCCTTTAACTAACCACGTAAAAATCCAACATGGCCACCACCACATATGCATGTAAGTAAACCTTCTGAGTTGAATAACTGGAAAAACTTCCATGTTTTTCCTTCCTGTTTTCCTTCATAAATCTTTTAAAGCTCGTCGTTAGCTGACATCGGGCCGCAGGAAGGCCGTGAAATCAGCGGGTCATCCTTGGTTTCAGCTTTCGCACACCGCTCTTTGTTTAGTCTTGTCGAAGCACAACAGTGCACTCGTTCCCAGCGACATCACCGCAGGACCAGTCTGCAGCTGCAGCAGTCTAAACCTGCAAATCGTCTTGGAAGTTAGATAAGATTTAAAGAAACGCTTCTTGAAGATTACTTTATATTGTGTTGGAAACTCAGAAGTGCATCCAAACTGATGGCAAATTTATCATTAACAGACCACTAAATAGAAACAATGGCAGAAATCTATAAAAACCTTCTCATCCCTTAAGGACAGTCCTTGGTGGTTCCTTCGGGAGGGCTGGACATGTTCAAGGCTTTCTAAAATAAATAAAAGAGCATGTAAGGTTGATAAGCACTCTTGTGAAAAGCTGAGCAGAGCAGCTGTCTCTCTGCAGGACGACCGACGTCAGCAACAAGGTGAAGCATAGTACAGGTTGAATAGACGAGCAGAAATTTGCCTCGGATGTTTGATTTTAAAACACTGGCTTCAAAGAAAAAGTAGAGAAACGCCTCGCGGTGTTATCCTTCACTCAGTGTTGTAGCTTCACACAGTGTGTGCAGTTGTTACAGCTTGAAGGCTTATTCACACATGGGGGGGAAACAGTCAAACAATCCTGTGGTTACTTCCTCTAACATTATATCTGACCAAAATACGTTTGTTCCTTCGAGGGGCTGAGAACTGATAAAAGGAAGGTCAGAGGTCAAATCCTTTATTTCGTCTCCTCAGCGGGGCTTCGTGTTTTTGCACGTGTGAGTTTGCTGATGTCTCGCCACGTCGTCTCAGAAACTTTGCGTGACATTTGCTGGACAGAGACCACCTGTACTGAGAGCCACGGGTCTCATATTTGACTTGATCTACATAAACTGTTATTTAAAGGGATGATGTTATAGTCTGGATAATGAATACATGTACAGTATGATTAAGGCGATTGGAGAACTACCGTAATCAATGCTGGAGAGTTATTTACTGCTTGAAAGTCAGCAAGTGTGGCTCATCTAAAAAGGTTAAGATTCAAGATAAAGTCCTAAATACTGTTAGCTTTTGAAATCTAAAGTAATCGCTGTCAATTTAGCATGAAATCCACATTTGATGAGTTTAATTTAACATATTTTAGCCATTAAATTGTACTTTTTTTAACAACAGTTTTTAATTGCAGCCAAACTTAAAACAAATGGAAATATAAAAATTACAAATTTAAAAACCAAACCGTTAGTCTCATAAAGTGTCCATGTGTGCAGTAATGGCAAAATGTATATAAAATATAAATAGACTTAAGGGCCTAAAATACAATTTTCGACTTGTTATTCCTCCAGTTGTCTCTGAATCAGCCATGTCCTGTGCAGGGTTTCTGGAGCTTATCCCAGCCGTCTGTTTGGATTTCCAAATCCTCTGAAAATTCACCACTTTAAAGTGAAGAAGAAAGCACCTGGAATATTTACAGACAGAAAGTGTGAACTCCGCACAGTAAAACCTGCAGACTTGGTTTCATCTTTTTTGTTGTCAAGGGACTGTTTCGTTTCACCTGGCAGGTGAAGGTGGAGTGATACGTCCACATATTATTAACCACGTTTGAAGGCGTCGCCACGTAGCTTCAAAACTGCCTGAGCACAGACAATCATCACTTTTAGAAACAGTTTAAGGCATAAAAAATGTATTGCATGCATTTTAATATATTATTACAGTGGGCACATTTTCAGGTTTGTACAATAAAATTGGCAGTTCAGGTCTTTTGAAGTGTGGTTATGTGGAAAAGCTATGAACAAATAGTATCTTACCTGTTGCAGATAGTTCTTAGAGCCACCTCCGTTTGGAGAAGTTTAATTCTGACCAGATCCATGAGCTAACGGTTGGTCTGAGTGGAACCGAAACTCAAGTGGGCTGCTGTTTTTAAAACAACTCCAGTTTTAAACATTTTAGAGCGGCTCGTAAAAACACAACAATAAGTTTTGCAATTCGTGGTTATTTACATAGAATCCTGTGTGTTTGCGGTATCATTTAGCCATAGCACTTCTGCTGAAGCCTTCATCACTTTTGAACTATCACATTTACTGTATCACTAATGTCAGATTATTGGTATAAAATAGCATTCACATGATTTTCTATGAAAATGTTGCATTTGCTCAGCTAGCCTTTAGCTCATTATCAGCATAAACTCTACACCATGTTTTCATCCCACGCTTGTCCCTACTGCCAGAACAAAAGCAAACAGTTTCTGATTAAACTTCTCTTCCATGTTGAGTATTAATAAACAAAAATCAAAAGAGAAATGACTTGATGCCCTTCAGTGTGTACTTGTACACAGCAAAGCAGTATATCAGCTGACTGAAAATGGCATTGATTGTTTAACGGCATGTTCTCCATTTTCACTTGCAGAACATTTCAACCCTGCTGCTGATTTCAGAGACAAACCAACTCTGCCACTGATTTCTCCTCAGATTTAGACTGACCAGTAACAAAGGAGGCGCATCCTTCCTGCCTGGAACAAGATGATGTGAAAAAACATACAGGAACGTTACAGGTTTGGGTTTATTTTCACAAAAGTAGCTTTGAATTGTTTAAAAAATGATAGCAAAATATTCATAACGTTCATAATAAAAGCTGTTTGTTAAAACTGGTCTGATTTCAGCTCTTAAATCATTTGCCTTCTATCTTGATGCGTCTTTAGTTGGGGAAGTTGATTGCCCTCCAGTGGCCAGAGGAGAGGCAATTTTACTGAAACGAGTTCAGGATATAATTACTTAACTCTGCATTCAGACCCACAAAATATTTCAGCAACCACATGAAAAAGCATAAACTTCAAACTGATCTGAAGCCAGCATCTTGAAGTAAATGACAAATTATGACAGCGTTTACTTTAACTTAATACTTCAATTTGCATGTGTTTCAGGTTTAACAAAAATCCCCTTATGAAGCATTACTAGAAGTTGAAATTCGAAAACTCCGACAATGCAGCGGTTGTAATCACAAGCGCCAGTGTCTTGGTACTAAACACATCTGGATCCTCTTTGTGGATTTTTTTTTTTTTGTTCTTATGAAACAAAAAGTCCTCTAAACTTTAATGTTGCTCATATGGAACATTTAATCAGACTTCATGCTGGCATCAATTGTCTCGTTCAGAAGGTTTCTGTTTGAATTAAAGTGAAATCTCTTGGGACTCTGTCAAAAAATACAGAAAATAACTTTTACGGGGAGATTTTGTGAGTCAGCAGGAAAGTATTTAGAAACTCTCCATTTCACCTTGAGGCAAATTCTTCCATGTTCTTTGTGTTTACGACCCACAGCTCGGCTGCACAAGTCTGGAAAAACACCTCGACCTGGTTACCCTCTGCGTGGCTCTTCCCCTCTTTGTCTAGCTCTGTTTCCTCCGAAGCATTTTCACATCTTCTTTGTTGTTCCAGTTCCCCAAAGTGAAGAAAGTTTTCACTACAACATGCCATGAGGCTTCTTTTATTACTTCTTACAAAAGCCACTCCATTTCCTTCAACTCTCATTGTGGCCACTTTAAAAAGACATCATTGAACGTATCTTAAAGTTTAGACAGCCCAGTTCTCTGCGCGTCATTTAATCAGTCCCCCTGCATGCTAAAAGCCTCTGGACAGACACTCAGGCAGCTTTAACTGCACAGCATGTCCCAGGTTGATCATCCTACCGTGGGAACTGTGTCCATGGAGCGCAGAGCATTGTAGCGAAGGCGCTGTCAGGAGGGACAGTGGGATAAAACAGCAATTGTCCCGTGGCATGAACCCAATTCATTATTTGGCACGCAGCAGCCTGTTCTTGTAACGCCACCCGAGTCAACCCAAACAGGTCAGAAGCATCCAATTGTTCCTGCAGCTCTGAGGACAGACTGAAGGCACTATTATTCCCTCGTTCCTGCTGCACTGACATTTACCTGAACCGTCTCAATTAAAACCTGCACAAAAGAGGGCACAAAAGGCCTCTTTGAATTTCCAAGTGGTTTCTACTTGTCTTCTTGTGACGAGGCTGGAATTTCAGCAGGACTTTTATTGCTAAAGTCACAAATAATTATTTTAAGGTTTACCGCGACCAGGTTTTAATGACGTGCATGAGCAAAGCCCGGCTTAGAAGTCCCTTTTTGAAAATTTATTGCACTGTGCAATACCAGGGATGTGCATCTCTGTGTGAGAGACGATTTGATACGCATCTAAAAGTTACGATTCGATTCAAAAACAATATATTTTAAAAACAGATCGATTTGATACAGTGTAAGAGTGAAATGATTCCATTCAGCTTGACTTTCGACTATACCTTTTAACCATAGATGACAGCAGTGGCAAGTCTTGTTGCTCTTTCCACCACTGTAGTGGGTATTTTTCAGGGGCAAAGGATCCCGCTCTCTGTACCTCTTGACTTCTTCATTGGCCTGGTCCTTTACAGATCTAGTTGCCATCCTTACTTCAAAGTCTTCTCCCAACAGATGGTCCAGGGCTGACATTTTCTTATTTTTTTCAAGGAGGTTTATCATCTGAAATAGAAAACCATTTACCATACCATACCATTTTATTTATAAAGCACTTTCAACAGGAACAAGTCCACACCAAAGTGCTGGACAAACAAACACGCAACAGGCAACACAGACAATGAAGTACAACACGAAAAACATAAAAACATTGCAGATCATAAATCAAATGATCCAATACAAATCAGCTGGCATAACAGCTGTTCAGCAAAACAAGTACCAATGACGAAATATTATATCTGGGCTCTAATGTCCTGAAATCCTTCCCCCTCTACTATTGTACAGACATAAGCCCTTAGCGATAAAACAATAATAATAATAATAATAATTTGTCACATTTGTCATCTGTGTATGTTTCCCATACTTGACAGACGAAATTGGTCTTCTGCCTTTAACCCAACCACCACCAGGTGGTGCAGCGAGCAGCGTAGTCATGCTCGGGGAGCTGGAGAATTAGATGTGCACTCATAGACACCCCAAGGTGTGTAGTGGCCGGGGCGCGAACCCGCGTCCTTCGGGTCCCAAGTAAAAAGCCCTGCCACTACACCATCTTGGCTCCAGTTATTGATGCCGTTGTATCCTTAGCTCATGATGACTTGTGGCCAAGTTGCCTGTAAAATTTTGTGATAGCATGACCTGTCGCCCTCTGTAGCCGTTTTCGCACCGCACAGCCCTCCCCGGCCCAGCTCGTCCTGGGTTGCCCCTGAGCCCAGCCTGGCCTGCCCCCGCTCATTTCGCAGTGTGCGGAGAGCTGCCTCGAAGTGGGTGGGGAGTTCTTAGCCAACGCCATTTCCTCACTTGGTTGAACTTATTTTACGTTTGTCTTTTATTGGATAAAAAAGGAGTTTGTGTTAACCGCAGGCATAACACAAACTCCTTTTTTTAAAATCCAATAAAAGACAAACGTAAAATAAGTTCAACCAAGTGAGGATCGAACCCGAGTCAAGATAAAGCTTGGAGTGGCAACCCGACGCACTTCCAATGAACCGCCGAGGCGTGTTGCTGTTTACAAGTCCGACGCACGCTTAAAACAAAAATTAAACTCAGAAACACTAATACATATATTCAGCTAACACATATTTTTTAGGCATTTCTGTAGTTATATTTTAATGAAATTCAGCTCGCGCTGAAAGGCGGAAATGCTCTGTATGGGTGTGCGCTTCGTGTTCGGGAGCTCGGCCCGCTTAGAACCTCCGTCGGTCGGGTTCTAAAACTCGGGCTGACACCGGCCCGAAAAGGCAACTGCGAACAAGACAAACCCGGGTTAGAAGCCGGGTCGGGCCGGGCTGTGCCGGGGAGGGCTGTGCAGTGCGAAAACGGCTTGTGTGGCAGCTGCACGCTCCTGCTTCTTGTTATGGGGCTTGAGAAGCTCTCGCCATACTCCTCTCTGTGTTTTCTTGTTGCATGTTGGTCAAGGTTTGTTGTGCTACCGGTGTGCTTCAGAGATGCTCTGCATAGTTTACAAATAGCGTGGCTTTTGTCGAGTTTTCCATCCTTCTTGTAAAATCCAAAAAACGTTCCAAACTTTAGATTTTTGTCTGGCTGATGTATTGAAAATCTTTTGCGGTGACTTGTTAGCGCTGCTACTATTTCCATCCATTCTTGTCTTCAGTCTTGGTGAGCTACGGAGCATGCGTGAGAATAGTTTTGCGGGCATTCCCAACTCTTGCAAGGTTTTGGAAACGCACTTTCAATGTATCGCTAGTCTCACGATACCTGGTCCATGTTTCTTCAACTGATTCATCTCAGGATTTGTGGCTGGTAGCTATCGATTTACATGGCATACCAATGCAGCCTTATCGATAGATTGTCAAACCTGTTATATCCGGTTGTATCGGTTTCACAACCCTAATCATAACTAGTACAGATTTAAAACAACAGATGAGTGAGTCCAGCGATGTCAAAAGGACATACTGTATATAAATCTCTCGGGTTTTTAGTTTAATGTATCACTAGCATGCCACTTACTGCCCCCAAAACAAACATTGTTACAACCAATTGACCTTTCGCAGAAGCCCCGCCCCCTTAGTTACTGTTGCTACGCCCGTCAAGCTTTCTGTAGCCGGTGAGTGTTAGCGCGTCATGACGGGGATAGCTTGTATACCAGTGCGTGTTAGTGACTAATTTTGGAGCAATACCAGCGCAATATAATTATGTATAATTACACTCTATATAATATGTATAATTACACTCTGAAAGCAGGAGAAATATACATTGAGTGGTTTTAGGAGATATGAATGACTTTAGATGGAAGAAAAAACGATGCTAATTTTATGCTAGCGCGACCTTGTTGCATGTCTTCAAAAATTAATAAAAAATCGAATTTCATCTCAAATGTGCTATACAGGCAATCGTTTAGTAAAAAAGCCATGCATAATTACACTCTGAAAGCAGGAAAAATGTCCAATGAGTGGTTTAGGAGATATGAATGACTTTAGATGGAAGTAAAACCGATGCTAATTTTATGCTAGCGCGACCTTGTTGCATGTCTTCAAAAATTAATAAAAAATCGAATTTCATCTCAAATGTGCTATACAGGCAATCGTTTAGTAAAAAAGCCATGTATAATTACACTCTGAAAGCAGGAAAAATATCCAATGAGTGGTTTAGGAGATATGAATGACTTTAGATGGAAGTAAAACCGATGCTAATTTTAAGCTAGCGCGACCGTTTTGCATGTCTTAAAAAATTAATAAAAAATCGAATTTCATCTCAAATGTGCTATACAGGCAATCGTTTAGTAAAAAAGCCATGCATAATTACACTCTGAAAGCAGGAAAAATGTCCAATGAGTGGTTTAGGAGATATGAATGACTTTAGATGGAAGTAAAACCGATGCTAATTTTATGCTAGCGCGACCTTGTTGCATGTCTTCAAAAATTAATAAAAAATCGAATTTCATCTCAAATGTGCTATACAGGCAATCGTTTAGTAAAAAAGCCATGCATAATTACACTCTGAAAGCAGGAAAAATGTCCAATGAGTGGTTTAGGAGATATGAATGACTTTAGATGGAAGTAAAACCGATGCTAATTTTATGCTAGCGCGACCTTGTTGCATGTCTTCAAAAATTAATAAAAAATCGAATTTAATCTCAAATGTGCTATACAGGCAATCGTTTAGTAGAAAAGCTAGTATTACTTCTAGAGCAGGACAGTCACAATGAATGTTTGTCTTACCTTTGAGCATACATACGAATGCTTGTTTATCTTCGAGACATTAAGCTGGGAGTGAGGCCTTCCACACTGTTTTATCCATTGTTGACACCGTTCCAGTTGTGTTTTCGGCTTTGGGAAGGGAAAAAACAAGACTCCACCAGACAAACTCTTGGGATACCTGCTGTCTGATTTACACAATCCATAGGCGCATCGCTTCACCATCTTGTAGAATGTCGGACCTAGCTTACATAGCCGGAGATGCTAGTGACGTGTGATTGGACAATGGCCGGTTGGGGGCGGGGTTTTGCGAAAGGTCAATTACCAAAACAAAAGTGTTTTCGGAAGCTTTTTATTTATGTTTTAATATCTTTTTGCATGTGGTTGCATTGTGATTTGTGGCTGATGGTAATAACTTTTTAGTTCTTATTTAAAGCTGCAGTATGTAGCTTTTTTTATGAACATATTTCTTCACTCTGTCACTACCTCCTGACAGACTGATGTTAGCCAGGTAATCTCTGAAAAAAAAATAAAAAAAATATTGTCCCCTTGCTTCTCCAGGTGGTAAATAAGCATTTCTAAAAAGAAAAGGTGACCCGCCATTTTCCAGCCAATAAAAACAGAGTTTGTAACCAGCCAATAAAAACAGAGCTTGAATTTGAATCAGCCAATAAAAACAGAGCTTGAATTTGAAATTCAACAGACCACAAGGGGGCAGAGCCACATATGGCTCTGAGGGGGAGGGATCAGAATGCTTTGCCTGTTGAAAATATTTCTAACTGCTGCAGTTCTACAGAAACTGCATACTGAACCTTTAAGAACTAAAACTAACTAAAGCTAAAGATAAAACTAAAGCTTTGATTCAGCTTCACAGGTTCAGTTTCTGAGAAAGCTTTTGGCTCTCAGGACATCCAATTAACTGTAACTTGCTGAATGAATCAACAAATTGTAACATACATGTACACATTACTATTGGAAAATATATTTCCTCTGACACCAACACCTTAAATCTATGATTCACTTAAATCGGTGATCTTGTATGCTGTGCTCAGTGGCCATTAGGACAATAACTAGGTTCGAGTTAAAGAGCACTTTAAAATGTAACTTCACAGAAAAATACATCAAATTAATTTAAGTGACTGATTTGAGGAAATAAACTTGGCTGTCTTGTGTAAGCAAGTATCAAAAATACATTGTTGCACATCGATTGTAATAAACAGAGTTGCTAATCGGAAATAAGGGAATTAAAGGAAAAAATGAAAATACGTCTTCAAGCTTTCACCCATTTTATGTATGCACGCATTATGTCCGTTACTCTTTGGATCATGACCAAAAGTGCGAGATCCCAGATACAAGTGGCTGAAATGAGCTTCCTTCATGGGGTGGCCGGGCTCGGCCTTAGAGATAAGGTGATGAGGTGCATCGTCCAGGAAGAACTGGGAGTAAAGCCGCTGCTCCTCTACATAGAAAAGAGTCAGTTGAGGTGGTTCTGAGTGATATCTGATTAGGGTGCCTCCTGGACGCCTCCCTTTGGAGGTTTTCCAGGCAAGTCCCACTGGTAGGAGGCCCCGGGGAAGATCTGGAACTTGCTTGTTGGAGGTATTGTATATCTTCTCTGGCCTGGGAACACCTCAGAGTCCACCAGGATGAGCTGGATAGTGCTGCTGGGTGGAAAGATGTCTGGGTTTCTCTCCTGGACTTGTTGCCTCCATGACACAACTACAGATAAGTGGTAAGAAAATAACAAGTCTTTGTACTTTTCTTTTACTGTTACCACGTTTTTTTTTTGAAGAAGCCTTGTTCTGCCTCTGCAGGTGGCCTTGTCTTTGAGCCAAATAAAGTTAACATAAACAGCAGAAAGAAGAGGTAAAAGTCATAAAAAATAGCAAATGACAAACTTTGCTGTTGGACTGCTGGAGTAGCTCTGACATGCATATGGAGCAACTTATATATCATGCACAAAAGAGCAGGATTAAGTATAATAGTAGACCTTTTATGTCTGTTTCTGCCTTTAACTTTGTATGCATATACTATCAGAAAAAGCATTCAATAAAAAAGCAACTGGACTTTATTTGTAACAGAAAACGTTTCGCCCTCTATCCAGAGGGCTTTCTCAATTCAAAGAGCAGACTGTGTGAGAGAGAAGTTATAACAGGCTGAGATGACACACACAAACCTATGTAAATTGAAAGCTGAGATAGCACACACACATATCTGCATATAATCTCCCCACAGATTTATTATTCCAATCTTACAACTGACTTCCTCTGCAGGAAGAAGTAAAAGATGTGAATTCATGTCCAAACCCACCGTCAAACAGATCAAATAGCTTTGACTCAGTGACGTCTGTCCTGGAAGCCCGTTGTAGATGGGCATTAATTGGAGCTGGCTCTGCTCACAATTTATGGAAGAGGGACTTGTTTATTCATAATGAGTTTGGTTTCATTCAATAGGGCCATTATATGGGTAAAACCTCTTTTCAAACTTCAAAGGTAATAAACCTCCTGCTGGTTAGCTGCAAACAATACTTCTGAAATGTTATCATTCTGCTCGACGGCAGCAGTGTGGACAGAACTGGGAGGAAATCACAGGACACAAGGTCCTCTGTCCATTACTGAGTCCCAAAAAAGTCACACAATTGCTGCTCTTCCTTTCTTTTTGATGAAACCCATCAGGATGCTTTGTTCCTGAAGCTGTCGGTGCCATGAATTATGCACAGTCATGTTCCAGCTGAAGCTGTAACACCTCCAAAAACATTGACAATCAGCTGTTATGTTACCCCTGACCTGTTCTCTGAGCTTTCCATAGGTCACACGACATCAAATAGAAAACCAACCGACACATAGCTGGGTCATTGTTCTGGATGGGAGGCCCGGTGTGTGCAAAGCCTTCTTACATTAAGAGTGGATGGATTTAAGCCTATTTGATAGTACATTCTGCACCGGGAGACACTGAGTCGTGCAAAGCTGCAACAACGCAAATTGCACGTTTCAGGTCAGTGATTGATGCTTATCGTGGTAAAAACCTGGTGACGATCAGGAAAGGAGGCAACTTTTCCTCTGCACCACAGTTTCTTCTCTGGATAATCTCAGTCCTGATATGTTCCCCAGAATTCACCTTTGTTTCTCATAAAGCCATAAGAAAAGATTGTCCTACTGATCTAAAATCTCTCAGTTTGGGTTTTAGCACTCAGTTATAGTAAATCTCCCGTGAAGTGGTTGTGTAATCCTGTCTTTCCTCACATCAGGTGCAAAAACTGTTGGCTCAAGCTCTTGATCTTGACGTGCATTAGTTATCAAAGGAGTTCCAGATCAGCAGATGAAATGACTGAGACCATTCATGGTGTGTGGTCGTGTGAATGAGTCTTTATGGCTTCTTGATTAGACTGACCTCACCATCGTGCTGACTGTCACATGACTAACCATACGGCAATCACCGGATAAGCACCACCGACGCCCGGCGCTCTCGTCAGGGAGACTGGCAGAACCTCTGAGCTGGGAACACTCTCAAAAAAATCACTTTTGGAAGAGAAACGGACTGCTTCTTTTTAAAGTTTACTGGCTGAGATGGTTTAATTGAGATGATCATTTTGTCCTCAGCAAGTTATTATAAATTGCTTGTTCTGTAAAAACCATTTAGTTTCAAAACAGTTCTGTGATTACGGTACTGTACTTCCATCTATTCCAGATCAACACTTGTGAGCAGCAGGACAAATGACCAAAATGTAGATCTCCAAACCAGTGGCTATTCGAATGCTTTATAGCTTTATGTCACCGTTTTGAATATTATCTTGTTTAAACCAAACAGAACAAGATGTTTAAGTTCAGGGTAGTTTATTTGTTATCCATGTCAGGTCTCTCTTAATAATAATAATAATGAATTCCATTTATAATGCACTTTTCATTAATAAAAATCTCAAAGTGCTACAAAGTGTAACAAAGCAAAGATCAAAATAAAACAAGTGATAAAATCAAATAAAATCAATAATAATATCGACTAAATGACTCTCTTTTAAATGAGTCCCCGAGGCTCAATGGGATTAACTGTATAAATAAAGGTTGAATGAATCCAGCACTTTGGCTTTACTGGAAGTCCCTAAATATCTTTTGGACGGGGGAGAGGGAGGACTCCAGAAATCATCTTATCACCAGCTAACTGGTCTTGTTGGTCCACTATGGGATTGTGCTTCTTGTGGGACTGAGTTTGCTGTGTGCTGGTGAAGATTCTCAGTCATCCAGGGCATGATCAAATCAAAAAAAGGCATTCAATACAGAAACAACTGGACTTTATTTGTAACAGAAGACGTTTCGCTCTTCATCCGAAAAGCTTTCTCAATTCAAAGAGCAGAGTTTGGGAGTGAGGTTTTAAAGGCTGAGAGAAGACACACACACATACCTATGTAAATTGACAAATCACACCTCACACTTTAACAGTAGGGGTTTCTTAAAGGTATTGTGACATAGGGTTATGGGCATCGAGAATCGTTCGGAACCGGGACTAACTGTCCGGTTTTCCCGGAATCGTTCAAAATATTAATTTGCGATTCCTATTTTCGATGCTAGTTAGCCGACCGGAAGTAGCCGCCAACACCGAAGAAGAATTTGCCGCCGAAAACCAACGAAGAAGAATCCACCGGAAGTGTGGATCCACGATTGAAAGCGTACTAATTAATAAAATGACCAGTCAGGTCAGTGCAGCACTTGCAATAATTTTCTATCATGCAAAGGAGAGAAGTAAAATAGTGTCCCGTTTGACGCGCTCCACAGGATTATTTTCGCTTCGTATCCTACCGGAAGTGCGGAGTGGTCCGTCTGCAAAACGCTCCGCCGGACTTTTCGCTAATCGCTACTTCTTAATCTTCGGCTCCATCAGGTAAATAAATAAACTATACACTACGTCTCATACCAACATTAAGGCAGCTAACAAGTTATACTCCGCTTAAAGTGGTAAGTCAGCTCAAATACAAACACGATGCTAACGTTAGCTCGTATTTCTTTTTCTTAGACAAACTACCTGAAATGGCTTCACAGTGTTCACCAGTGTCCAAGGTAAAAACGTCAGTTTAACTGAATGAAGAGTGACACAGAACAGTTACAGCATATGTTGTGAAAAGGTTGCATCCCTTTTCAGATGTGGATTCAACTCCTGCCATGAATTGCACTTACATTGCACTCAGACACATTACTACTATCCAAAAAAGCTAAGTCTGGTCCTCTGGACATTCAAAAAACAAAACAAAGCAAAATAAAACTGTAGAAACGTTTCTATAGTTAAGCAAATCCAACATTAACATTC
The DNA here is from genome assembly GCA_038048925.1 of Garcialebias charrua. NCBI lineage: Eukaryota > Metazoa > Chordata > Actinopteri > Cyprinodontiformes > Rivulidae > Garcialebias > Garcialebias charrua. Next base: position 87,827 of record JBBPBX010000283.1, read on the forward strand.
TTAATCCATTTAAAGTTATCTGTGTCTTTTAAAATGTTTTAATGTCTCTATTTTTCATTATTATATAATTTCTGTTTATGTTCTTCCATTATGAGTGAATGTCACAGTTTGAAGAATTATTGAATAGGTTAGTTAGGCAATAACAGAGCTAATAATTGTATACATTCTCAGTCTTAAAAATGATTTAATAATCTGTTTTTCCTGATAATACTGATAAACCTGTTGTTTGTTTAGGAACCTCCCTGCAGTCTGTCCAGAAAGTCTCCACTGGAGGAGCGTTTTGCTGATCAAGAGGCACAACGTAATGTCACAGCTCCATGTCCATGAAGATGGAGAGAGGGCTGCAGATACCAGGACATCCCACCAGCTGTTCTGTCTGAAGATCCTGCTGCTGCTGGTGGAACCAGGTTAGCCCATCAGTGGGAGCTCAGTAACATGACTGCAGCATCAGACACTACAATATTATATGTATAATAATAATAATACAGTATATGTTGGTGAGTCCTCCATGTTGGCTCTAATCTGCCCTATGAGAAATTCATAGTAAATTTAACAAAAAGAAAAAAGTTCATAGCATTAAATTCAAACAGAAGTTCAAATTATTTCATCCTGAAAGAACTCTGGCTAACTACTGTAGCTCTTTTATAACATGGAGTTAAACTCAAAGCAGTCTCCTCAGATAAATAGTGTTACCATTATTTTTATACTAAAGTTTCTGTTAACTTATTATTTTTATTTTAAAGTTTCTGTTAACTTATTATTTTTATATTTGATTGTTTCTGTTCAGTGCCCTGATACAACTTCTGTTGTGACTTGGAGCTATACAGTATAAATAAACTGAACTGAATTGAATTGACATGTTTTTTTTTAACCCCGCCTACAAAAAGAATCGGAATCGAGAATCGAAAAGAATCGGAATCGAAACGAAGAATCGGAATCGGAACCGGAATCGCTCAAATTCAAACGATGCCCAACCCTACTTCTAACAGAGACCTCAAGGGAACCTCCTACTGTTAGGTGTGATCCTTCAATTTACATGTATGTGTTACAAACCCCCTTTTGTTAAGCTGGAATGTGTCATTTTGTCAATTTAAATAGAATGGGCATGTTAGTTAATTTGTGGTGTTATTTCAGTTTCCAATTTCATATGTTGGTGCGTGACTTGTAAGCCTGTATAAAACTTCTCGTTCTCACAGCTTCCATTCAGAATTGAAAAAGACTTCTGGACAGAAGTCGAAACGTTTTCTGCAACAAATAAAGTCCAGTTGATCCTGTATTGAACGCCTTTTTTGATTTCATCATGTCCTGGACGACTGAGAATCTTCACCAGCATAACTGAATAAAATGAAACTTTAAATGCAGCTTAGTAGTGAGATGTGCTATTTTTAGAACAGGTCCGCCGGCACCTCAAATGGTCCTTGGGGGCACCCGGGTGCCCGCGGGCACCGTGTTGGTGACCCCTGGTCTGGAGGGACAAAACCAAGCAGGAACAGTAGGGAGGGAGCAAGTGCTTTTTCTTTTTTCGCGGTTCATTTTTCGCGGACTTGCTCTATCGCGGTTTTTCAAAGTAAGACATGCATGACATGACACAATTGGTTGATTGATGGATGAGCTGCACAGTTTGTTTGTGGTTCCAAGTGGACTGCTTTGAGGTGTCAATCTTGATGTAAGCAGACAGCGGTCATTGACTGGCCCGCAGAGCTACATCACTGGATGACCTGCCCAATAAAATTGCAAACTACATCTAAACCTTCATTTGCTCTCTGATCCCAATTTTTACAATTACGGTAGGTTGTATGCAACAATCTTGCATACAACCGTGACGTAAGCAACAACAAGAATATACCAGGGATACACCAATACCACATATAAACCAGGTGCAGGCACGTACAAATAAGTACAGTACTTGGTAATATTGAGTATTGATACAAGATCTAATAAAAACTATTACACCTCTTACAGTGCAAGTGTAACAGGTTTCTTTTCATACTCTGCATAATTGGCTAGGTTAGGTAATGATTAGGCTTAGGGTTAGGCTACAAAAATGAACAAAAACCTATAGTACAATGTCCTCATAAACATGCTTTTTCTTTTCACTGTTATGCTGATGACTGCCAGATTCATCTGTCCTTAAAACCAACTAGTTCTTGCTCCATTCACCCTCTGTTAAAATGTCTTGATGACATTAAGGCTTGGATGGGTTAAATTTTTGTGGGTTTTAGTGATCAGAAAACTGAAGTCATTGTGTTAAGGTCTACTGCTGTCTCTGTTCCTGTTAACCTCGACACTCCTGAGCCACATCTTAAGCAGTCTGTTACAAATCTCTGGATGGTTTTAGACTCTGACTTCAAGATTAATAAACAGATACACTCTTTTCTGCAGAAAAGCTTCTTCCAGTTAAGGCAGATAGCTAAACTTAAGTCAGCTTTGTCCAGATCTGACCTTGAAAACTAGTCCATGCCTTCATTACAACACGACTAGACTCTGTAACACACTTTATGTTGGGGTCAGTCAGGTCTCCATTTCACGTCTCCCGCTCGCTCAAAACGCTGCTGATCTGCTCTGAACAGGAACTCGTAGGTTTGATCATATTTCACCAGTTTTGTCCTCCCTTCACTGGCTCCCTGTACATATCAGAATAGATTTTAAAATTCTTCTGCTGACCTTTTAAAGCATAAATGACCTTGCACCCCTCTTATCTGGCTGAGCAACTTTAACCATACGTTCCTTCTCTGGCGCCAAGATCATCTGACCAGCTGCTTTTGGTTGAAACTCAGAGGAGATCGGGCTTTTTCAGTCATTGTCCCTTGTTGGAACAATCTGCCCCCAAACATTACCGTTTTTAAATCTCTTAAAAACTCATGTGTTTTCAAAGACTTTTAACACAGTGTGATTTGATTAGTATTTTATTCTTCTGCTTTTAATTCGTTTGTGGAACTATTTTTTCATTAAATTACTGCCATTGATTTTTATTGTTAAGCACTTTGGTAACAGCTGCTGTTTTTAAATGTGCTTTATAAAAAAATTGACTTGACTTATACAGGTAGTCCTCGACTTCGACGCCCCCGACTTACGATGTTTCAGACTTACGAATGTGCATCTCATTAAAAAAATTGTTTAATAAATAAATACATGTACAGTACTGTACAGTTACCTAGCACTTAGCCTATCCTAACATAGTTAAGGAGTGAGTTGAATTGTCTCCCTCCTCCCTAGCAGGCTCCATTCACAAAGGGAGACAATTCAACTCACTCCATCTTTAAAAACTGTGTTAGGATAGGCTAAGTGCCTGGTAACTGTACAGTACTGTACATCTACAGTATTTATTTATAATAAAAAAACAAATAAAAAAAAATGTATATTTTTTATTTAATTTTTAATTTTTATAATAAATAAATAAATGTACAGTACTGTACTGTACAGTTACCAATCACTTAGCCTATCCTAACATAGTTAAGGAGTGAGTTGAATTGTCTCCCTCCTTCCTAGCAGGCTCCATTCACATAAAGGGAGCTAGTTCCCTTTATGTGAAAGGGAGACAATTCAACTCACTCCATCTTTAAAAACTGTGTTAGGATAGGCTAAATGCTTGGTAACTGTACAATACTGTATATTTGATTATTTAAAAAATATTTATTTTTATTTTTGTATGCGATCCTACTTACGAATTTTCGACTTACGAACTGCTCGTAGGTACAGAACTCGCTCGTAAGTCGGGGACTACCTGTAAAGATAAATATAAACTTTGTTTGAATCTCTGTGCGTGTGTGTGTGTGTTATAGAAAAAAAATATTTCATAAACATTAAAGCTAAAGTGTTGATTGTGCCATTTGTTGTGCTTTCTTCAGCTACCTGACAAAGGTACGATCACATATAAAAGTAATTTCAACTAAAACATGAAACGAGGATAAAAATATAATCAATTAAACTCGATAGAAACAGAACTATAGTTTCAACAAAAAATTGGACGAGCAAAAACCTGCATCGATTTATTTGTAGTTTAGTATATTTTCTTGGCAACAGAATCACTGTTGTACAGTGAAAGGAGTCATTTCACTCAGCACGGGAACCCTCGCAGGTAACACCTTGTACTTTTCTTTCTTTTGTAGAAGAGAAGCTCGTTTCTTACACTGAATGAATAGACTGCACCTTCCAGCAACATTTCACTAGATATTCAAGAGGGCTGCCTGAGGACCGTAGGTTCTCTTCAGCGTACCTGCACCTGAAAAAATGAACTGCTTAAACATCTTCAAAGCTAAATCATGCCATAGGTTATTCCTACCACCCGGTGGGTTTACAAAACTGTTACTTGCATCTCACAGTTGATAAAAGTGAATGAGGACCAGACTACTCAGAAAGTGGAGCAGAATTTTCCAACAAAAACTTTGAACATTTGCGAGGGTGGTGATGGAGATGGCTTAGATCAAAAGCCTGAAAGTTCCTGGCGAACAGACCCAATCAGCCAAGAGGGCCAAGAAGAGGGGGAGAGACGAGCACTTCCCTAATAAATTGATCCCACTGAGACCTCCGAGGTTCCCCATTGCAGGACTCAGAAAAGTGATAAAAATCTAGCCCTGTGGATCTGAAGAGATGAGGAAGAGGAAGGAATTCTTTGTGTGTGCATGTGGAGGGGGGATAGAGGGGAGAACAGAAAGGTAGGTTCATTCTCTGGGGGTACACTCAGGCGTTGATGTGAGCTACGAAGATCTGGGAGAACTGGTGCTATCAGCTATCCAAGCTGTGTAACTGATGATGTGCTGAACCAATGGATGATCTTAATCCTGTCCAGGTCCTGACAGTTAAAACATGGCACAGCTGTGAGCAGGCCTGCTATCCTTGTCCACATCGTGCTGGAGCCTCAAGAGAACCCCCACAATATCTTGTAGCAAAGCTGTCCCTTACAAATTGTGCTTTAGACATACAGTACAATAAAAGTGTCAGATATAAACGTTTATTTTTTCCTTCTGGAAAATATATTGATTGATAAAATGCTTGGGATACTTATAAAATCCTCTCCCTTAATGATGTTTTAATAAAACATGAACATGTTCATATTTTTTGCTGTTGTCCAGCTGACATGTCCTCTGCTCCTAATATGTCTAATTATTTATCATTAACAGCCGAAAGAATGATAGTTACTGTAAAATGACTGAATGATGTATTCAACATCCCAATTTTTTTTTTAATACTACTTTGAACAAATCTGCCAATTAAATATTAGACAGGGATAAACACTAATGTGGTGTATTTTGTTTCTTAATATTATTTTTTGAACACATCATATGACATATAAATCATATATACTGTAAATATTTTCATGTTCAGTTTTATTAGAACAAATACTTCTGTCTGATAATCTGAAGATTATTAGAAAATTTGGAGTCACAGAAAGAGAAAATTCAGCAGCCTGGTGAATATCTTTCATATTTTTTAGACAAAAGGTATTTTACTTAAAAAATTTATTGTAAACAATTTTTTTTTAATTTCACCAAAAAATGTAATATGTTAAAAAATACTGAGGCTGACAGAATCAACTTTTCAAATTATCTTTAATTTTTTTATAATAAATTTGTTTAAAAAAATACATTTTATACCAGCTGCCTGATTACAACCAGGAGATAAAAGTTAACTTTTTATTTTCTTTAACACACAAAAATTCCTGTCTTACTTTTTATTTCAATGGCATCACCTCATCTCACATTTACACGTAAAAGTCCAATGTTTCTGCAGCCACTGACAATATCATTATTGTAATAATATTATTATTATTGAATATTATCATTAACATAGTGTTGAGCAGAGCAAAAGTTTTCTGTCAGTCTTTATCAGCAATCGTCTTTAATCATCTTTATTATCAGACTCTTTAAAGTTCCCCGCCACAGTCTAACCCAGAGACTAAACTGCAGCATAAACTGATTGATAAAACCGAATGGCATTTTATAATTCAATCAAAGCATCTTGAAATATGTTTATGCTACGGGCAACACAGCGGAGCAGTGTTAGAGCTGCCGCCTCACAGCAGGAAGGTCACAGACACAAAACTCATGACGACCTTTCTGAGTGGAGTTTAAGTGTTCTCCTATTGAATATGTAGATTCTCTCCAGGTACTCTGGTTCCTCCTTACTGACCAAGAACATGTATGTTAGCTCCAAATTGTCCTTAGGCGTTTGACTCTTTTGTCTCTGTGGTCCTGTGATAGACTGGATGACAGTGTCCAGGGTGTACCCACTTGTCACATAATGACTGCTAGAGATGGGCACCAGCACAACTTTGCAATGAAAAGTGGGTAAAGACAATAATTGGATAGATGTTTTGTATTCTGTTAATCAGTTTTCAAGAAAAATTAGTGTCAGAGAAATCAATATCGGCAGGTTTGAGTTGTAGAAATAATGAAAATTGGTATTGCCTAACAAATTTGGAATTGGTGCATCTCTGGAAAAAATATATCCCCTGGAGGAACTGAAGAGCAACACTGGAGAACAAAGGTTTGGGTTTCCTCCTGGACAGGCTACCGTATTTTCTGCCTTATAAGTCACACTTTTTTGCAGAATTTACATACCCTGTGACTTATAGGCAGAAGTGACCTATTTATAGATTTTTTTTCCATATTTATAAACCAATTTTTGGCTGAGATATAACTGTTTCCATTCATTCAGACTGGAAAAATGCAGTACCACTTTCAGCCACTTGATGGCAGCAGAGTAATAGTAGCAGTGTGGCATGCCATTGTATCATGTAATAGGTAAACATGGCTATAATGACAAATTCAAAGATGTTCAAGACAAAAACAACTGGACTTTAATTATTATACATTGTTTTTTTCTTGAACTTTTTTAAATTTACCATGTCCTGGATGACTGAGAAACTCCATCAGCTTTTATGACACAATCGACCTGCCATAGCCTCCCCAACTTGGTTCTGCTTGCTGCTTGTACCGTCCGTCAAACCAGCTGCACTGCTCCAGCGAAATACAGCTAATTTGAGCATTAAATTGCATTTATTTATCAAGCGTTAGAGTGAGACACACCTTTGCTATAATTTCAAGCAAATAAATAATTGTTTAGGTGCTTTTCTTGTGAAATTTCGAAGAAATTAGCCGTAGTCCTTCTTTTTTCCTTGCTCTGCGCGCTCTCTGGAGCACAGAGGCAGCAAAGCTATTTTTGAAATTCAGCTGATTTGACCGTCAAAGTGCATTTATTAAGAAACGTTAGACTGAGACACACATTTACTACAATTATGAGCAAATGATTGTTTTTAAATGTTAATCTTGTTAAATTCTTGTTCACGTCCTCTCGTGTACACTCCAGCAATTTGGCTACCCATCAGTTTTTGGTGCAACACTGGCCCAAATTTCTGGGTTCCGCCCACTTTTCCGGGTTGTCAGCGGCGACGTGTAATGCGTATATGGCGAAGTGACGTATTCATGGATTTTTCCACTTTTTTAGACAAGTATGGACTGACGCGACTTATAGGGCGGTGCAACGCGTTTGGCGGAAAATACGGTACTTTTGAGACACAGTTGAACAGATTATTTTATCATCATGTAGATGCAGATAGCGTTTAACAGTTGAACGTTTCAGAGAATATTTGTGTCTTCATTTTACCTACGACAACGAATAGTGAAAGAAGTCAAAGTGAACTCGTGTAAGGCATCGAGTTGGTGGGATGACATCCTGAAGCAGAAATGGAAATCTCACTTAAACACCTTCAGCTTTCAAGCTTCTGAACAGCTATGAGCATGTTTCTCTTTATAAAGCGTCACACATAAACTTGTTCATTTCAAGCATGCTGAGCTTATTCATGGGTGCAAAAGTAAAAAGCAGCTGGGAGGTGAAATCAAGGCAACTTGAACAGCAACCAGCTTTCACTCAAACAAACCTCAGACAGTAGAACAGTAAAAATCATTTATGTTGCTTTTGAGAACTTGGTTAAAAAGGAGCCATTTTTTTCTCAAACACCCTGATCAAAATGACTGATCATATAAAGCTGTACACAAATGAAGTACTCAACAATCAGTACTTGTGAGCAGTTTGACGTTGCAACCTGCAATAGAACAACCACACTGTGATGAATGGCTTGTGCTAAGCATGAATAACTTAAGACTCATTAATAAGCAAAGCTCTAATATTATTAATCTACACCTGAGGCTTATTCTTATTCCTTATGCACGTGTTTTAATTCTCCCTGCCACCCTTCTTTCCCTCTGACAAATGCCTTGAAATCAGGCAACTATTTAGCATTGAAATTTTGACATTTCAAATAGTAGACACTTTAGAGATTAATTTATTAATTAGCTGGATAAAAATGGGCAAGAAAGGCAAATTCAGAGTCCAGTGATCAAGACTAAGGTGCTTGAGGTAACCTTTAAAGGGGTGGGGGGATATACTGCTGAGCTAATTGATTGCTGAGGGCACAGACTCATCATGAGTACCGGTACTAATTTTCAGAAGGAGAACAAAGTGGTGCATGCGTGAAAAACCACTCTTTTATAACTGAAAGAAACAGGAGAACTGGATTAGTCTGTTAGGAAAATAAAGATCACAGAGTAAGGATGTTTTCACACCTGACAGTCCGGTAGACTCGGTTCGATTGGGGACCAAAATTCAGAACATTTCTTCTTCTTCTTCTTGGAAATAAAAACAAAAACGGAGTGGCATTAAATTTTAGCGGTTTTAGGAGTTCTGTTTTGTCATTTGTCAACAATGGACTCAGTATGAGCAAAAGATGAGGCAGAAGACCATGGAGAATGTTGTTTTTTACACAAGGTGGCTGAAGGCTCCGTATGAGGTAAGAGAAATGCACGTTTGTTTGCCCGGTGCTAGGGCTGGGCAATATGGACCAAAATTAATATCTAAATATTTTTATGATATATTGTGATATACGATATATATCTCAATTTATTTTTCTTTCCATAAAATATTATCAAAAATATATTTCTGAGTCAAAGCTTTGTCCCAGTTGTCACACAGGCACATTTATTAACAAACTACTTTAACTCTACAAAATAAATGTCTAAAAAATAAACTATTTTACATTACTTTATTTTTCAGACATTTATTTACATATACATATTAAATAATACTCCTCTTAAGCTGAGGGCAGCTGTGGCTGAGAGGCTAGAGCAGTCGTCCTCCAATGGGAGAGATGGGGGTTTGATTCCACCAGCAGTCATATGCTGAAGTGTTCCTGGGCAAGACATTGAACTCCTCATTGCCTCTGATGTGTGTCCCATCGGTGTATGAATGTGATAAAGTACTGATTTAATCCTTGTACAGATCTTGTAGAGCGCTGTATGAATGGGTAAATGAGGACACTGATTGTCTTGTAAAGAGCTTTGTGTCTTGATAAGATAGAAAGGTGCCTTCGTTAGTCAGCGTGTGTGTGAACTGCAGTAAAGTGAGCCTCAGAACCGTGAAGCGGCAACACAGTGTTTTTAGTCTGCTTAAAATAAACCACGGGTCCAAGCTTATTTAGCTGTGCTGAGCTTTATGAAGAGGAGCAGAGAGAGGTGGAGACATTAATGAAGCAGCAGTTTATCATAGCGCTAAAGACACGGTCAGTCTCAGCTGTGGAAGAAGACGGCTAAAGCGTTAGCCATCTTGTTTGCTGCTAAGGACCGTATCTTTAGTGATATGATAAACTGCTGATTTATTAAAGTCGCACTTCCTCTCTGTGTTCCTCTAAAAGGCACAAAGCACAGCTAAATTAGCTCTGAACTATTTCAAATAAGAAGACGGGTCTGTCGTCTAGCTGTAGCCAGAGACATAGACAGAATCACACACGCTCAGACAGCTGCTGTGTTTATTAACGTCTCGTCTCCTCTATGGCCCGCCCACACTGCCGAAGCAGGAAGGGAGGGGGAGCTCAGCTGAGTGTTTGGAGGAGGGAGGAGGAAGGGCCGCCTGAGAGAAATATACGGCAGAATTTCCACGTATAAAACTATATTGTTTATATCGAGATAGTCTCAAGTTATCGCAAATTTTTTTTATCCCGATATTTTTTAAAATATCGAGATATCGCCCAGCCATACCCGGTGCTATAGCCCACTTCCTGCTTTTGGAGCAGTCTCCGGTCCACTTGCATTCACAATGCATTTGAAACGCCCTAGACGACCTGACTGAGAATTATTGGATTTGAGACCTGGATGATTGAGCACAAGCTTTGTTGAACCGTGCTAGAGTTCACTTCAACCAGACCGAGACCTAGGTACTTAGGCGGACCAGAGTTAGCTTTTTTGGTCTGCATCTAAGTTTGAATGCACATTCACACCTCCCCAAACATAGCTAAAGATACAGTCCTTAGTGGCTAACAAGACGGCTAACGCTTTAGCCGTCTTGTTAGCCGCTAAGGACCGTATCTTTAGCTATATGATAAACTTCTGCTTTATTAACGTTGCGCTTCCTCCATGTGTTCCTCTGAAAGGCACACAGCACAACTAAATGAGCTCTGAACCATTTCAAGTAAGAGACAGGTCTGTCGTCTAGCTTTAGCTTCACACATGCTCTGCTGCTCTGTTTAAGGCCTCGTTATACTCGTGCTTTGGTCCGCTGGCTGGAGTGTGCGGACTGCGCGCGCACTGAGCCGTGCAGCTTTATATTAAATTTATTCCTTTCAAATTTAAAAAACACAAGAAAATTATTTACAAAACCACATTATAAAACAAAACAATACATGAAATGAAAGGAGGTGGAAGAAGAAAAAAACCTTATTATTTCTGCCCCTTTTTCAAACAAAATTAATTCAATCAACTCAAATAGCAATCGCATATATAAAAATATAAGATATTAAATGATTTCTCACACAAAACCATAAATATTAATTTGCATATAAACCAATTCATGAATATTTGTTCAGAAATTTTGTTTTAATCATTTTCTTAAATATAGATTTTGACTTTGCAATTTTAATATCAAGTTCCAAACAATTCCACAGTCTTATTCCCTGTAGGGCTGGGCGATATGAAAAAAATCATATATCACGATATGGACTTTTTTATATCACGATAACGATATATATCACAATATAAAAAAAACTTTGGTCCAAATTTTTCCTGTACACACACACACACACATCGTGTTGTAAATATACAACACGATGTTGTGTGTGTGTGTACAGGAAAAATTTGGACCAAAGTTTTTATTTTATTTTTTATTTTATTTTACTACAGATACAGTTACAATTATAAGAATGTGAACAAAAAGAACAAGGAAATTTGGACCAAAGTAGAAACTTTGGTCCAACTTTGGACCTACTTTGGTCCAAATTTTTCCTGCAGGTGGCGGTAAAACAACGGCTGCTAATAAAACCCACGAAGAAGAAATCCGCTCTGACTGGAATCTGGAGTAAACAAGGCAAAGAAACAGAAAAGAGAAAACGTTGCGTTTGATTCCGGTTCTGTTGTGTCTCTGGTCTGTTTTGTATTGGTTAACTGGACCCGAGTTCGGACTCGGTTGGACTTCGTGTCCTCTGGACCCATTTTGTCTCAGAGTTTCAGCGGAGCGAAATAATGGAAGCTAACAAGGTGAGCTTCCCCCTCTTTTTGGTAAAAGTTCTTCTTCTTGGGCTGCCTGCGCAGCTGTTTCTCCATGTTGTGACACCCATAGATATCTGGTGACACCGGCTTCATGCCGGCTGCGTCTCTGTTGAACTCGAGTTTAACAACGTAAAGCATGTGTCGCAAACCCGCGCGTGCGTCAAACATAAAGCAGCGCCGTCATCTCGCAAAACCACAATATGAAGCTTCTTTGCGACCGTTATTTTTTTATTCTTATTTATCACGATAGAGACGATAGAAGGAAAGTAGCACGATAGACCCGTTTCTATCGTCCCCACGATATATATCGTCATATCGCACAGCCCTAATTCCCTGTACTAAAGTTGACCTACTCTTGTGTTTTTTTTTCTTCCTTTTATAGATGGCCTCCCTTCTCACCTTATAGCCATCCTCTCACTCCGATGTGATTTTTTTTAATAGAGAGAAAGGAAAGGAAAGACAGAAAGTAAGACAAAAAAACACAACAATTATCCACAAAAAAGCACAAGGCAAACACACCCAACCTCCATCTGCAATCCTGCAAAGTACATGACAGAACACAGCAACACATGCATAAAGACTAATAACATTTATGAACTTGCAGTAGATTTCCATAAATAAACCGAATGAAGACACATAGCTCGAATATCCAACTTCCAACTTGAAAATAACTTCACTGTGGTTTCCTCTTGGTCCGTGGAGAGCCGCGCGTGTTTGTAGAGACAGTTTTCAGAGCGAGGGAGACCAGCCCGCAGCGCGGCTGCTCAGTGGGGTGGGGGGGTGGGTGGGGGCATTTGATCCTCTACCTGCTGTTCAGAGCAGGGGACAGAAGCTGACACGACGCGCGGTTTGTTTTTATCATTTTAGCTAACGTGTTACACCAGTACAGACTGGTGGAAGGGGGGTGCGCAGTTCAGTTTGAAGCGCTCGGTTGGGGGGCGGGGCGTCCTTACGTATTACGTCATGAAATTAGCATATCATGATATCTTTTTTTTTGCCCGGGCAAGCCATTTTTACCAGTATTATCATAACCAATATGATATGGCCCAGCCCTACAGTATACATTCATATTCATTCATATACAGTACCCATCTACATATCTGCATATATCTACATATACATCCCTGCATCCATTTGCGTGTGGTTGTGAGCATGCATAAGTGAAAAAGTTTCCTCCAATAGAACATTCAATAAAAACCGTGAGGCATCAGAGATCCGCCCCCCCCAAGGGCAAACGAAGCTGGGCAAAGGGGCAACCAGAGCCCAAGACCCCAAGAAGAACCCCGAGCCCAGAGTCCCCAGGGCCACCCGAACAGGACGAGCCACTCACCAACTCCCCAGATCCGACCAAAGGGGAGAACAGGAGAAGCCCCACCAGTGACTACACACAATAACCCCCCGGGGTCAACAGCGACAAATTCACAGGCCCCCGCCAGAGCCCGCTGCACCGACGTAGCCCCAGGGCCGGCCCCGAGGCCTGGGCACCGGGGACGCCCACCCCTCAGGCCCAGACCCGACAGGACCAGAAGACCCGAGCCCCACCAGGCAGCCACCAGGCCGAGCCGACATACGCCCAAGCGCCCAACCCCAGACAGTGAGGGCCCCAAGCACGCCCGCAGGCAAAGGAACACCCACCAGGGGGCCACGCGGCAGGAGTGCGACACTGAGTAGCCTCAGATGTATCAGAGAGGGGGCAGCCCAAGTCCCAGCCTGACAAACATTCATACACAGACACACTCATTCAGATCCACCTACTCTTTAAACTAGTTCTGTATTGTGGCGTAACAAATATATATGTTCCCTTGAGATTATAATTACTAGTCCTTTTTACAAAAAGCCTTTGGATGTTTGAGGGTAATGAGAAATTCTGAGCTTTGAACAATAATAAAATAATATTAAAGTCAACCAAATCATAAAACTTTAGCAATTTCATCCATCCATCCATTTTCCTCCGCTTATCCGGGGTCGGGTCGCGGGGGTAGCAGCCTAATGCCTCTTTTCCACCGCTCGGCTCGGCTCGGGTTGGATCGGCTCAGATCGGCTCAGTTCGGGTCGGGTCACATCTATGTTCTGTTTCCACAGCTTTTTTGTACCCCTTCTGTGGGCGGGGTCCAGAATCCTACTCGTCTTACCACATGGTGGCAGTAGTGTTCCCTCAAGCTATTTACTACAGTACTAGCCACCACTAGAAGAAGAACACAATAAAGGCTTTGACAGAATGTTGTGAAAGAGATGTCATGCTATAATGAGTACCTCATGAGCTGTAATCTTTAAACCCAATTCATAATCCTACCTTGTTGCCTTCTTTAAACCCATGTATTTTCCAATTTAGTATTTTTACAATAAAGATGTATTAAAGCATATTTTATTATTTAGTTATGCACAAGGTGCTTGATAAAGTTGCAAAACCATATTTATCTGAGCTGCTTCAACCTTCCTGCCCTCCCCGATCTCAGATCAGCTGAGCAGTTGCTGCTGACAGTCCTCAAAACTTTTTAAATCTTATTTAAAAACACACATTTATTCCTTGGCTTTTAACACGTGATCTTATCTTTTATGGCATGTTAACACACCTGCAGTAAGACTGGTATATGTATTTATTTTTGTATGCTTTTTATAGTTTTTAATTAACTTGTCTTTTATGTTATTGTACAGCACTTTGGTTGACCCTGTGGTTTTTAAAATGTGCTTTATAAATAAAGTTGATTTAAAACATCACACTGTGATCTTTGAAACTGCCAGTGTCTCCCTGGTAAAGTTGCTGCTGGGTGGTAGATGGTAGATGGATGGTCTGTGAATTCTTTAACTTTAAACTGTCCAAAGGACTTTGGCCACTTTTAATTTTTGACTTTTTTTGTATGACTTCATCCTAGAACCAAATAATTTATAACGTAATAACAGTTGAGCAGATTCTAATAATCTTTATCTTATGATTCTTTAAAGGTC
>JBBPBX010000284.1:5724-19200 GCA_038048925.1 Garcialebias charrua
ATAGATAGATAGATAGATAGATAGATAGATAGATAGATAGATAGATAGATAGATAGATAGATAGATAGATAGATAGATAGATAGATAGATAGATAGATAGATAGATAGATAGATAGATAGATTTAGTTCTCATGTTTATTTCATAAATTATAGTTTAAATCATTTCTTATTTTTAAGGGAAAATAAATTTAATTTTACATTAAAAGATTAACTTTATGGAGCCAAGATGGTGTAGTGGCAGGGCTTTTGACTTGGGACCCGAAGGACGCGGGTTCGCGTCCCGGCCACTACCCACCTTGGGGTGTCTATGAGTGCACACCTATTTCTCCAGCTCCCCGAGCGCTTTCGGGCTGCTCACTGCACCACCTGGTAGATGGTTGGGTTAAATACAGAGACGAATTTCGTCTGTGTATGGGAAACATACGCAGATGACAGGAAAAGACATTATTATTATTATTAAAACAGATTTTGTAGTTAAATGTCTACATTTTAAATATTTTACCTTTATAAAGAATGTAGATGCTATTAAGTAGATTAATCTGGAAGCTTGCTTGCAGCTCAGTTTGTTCATTTCTTTCTCATTTAATGTTTGGGTGTTTGAATAAATCTTTACTTTGCTGGCATATACTAATATTTATAATGTTTGTTTCCAGTTACTGGTGACCTCTCGGCCCATATTAAAGCTCACAACACTTGCACAGTCATGTGTTTGCTATTAAATACCATTTCTGATCTTAACAGTGGCCATCAAGAAAAGATCCAGAGTCCCTGGAGTTATGATCACTCAGTGTGTGGAGATACTTCCTGCAGGAAAATCAACACCCGACTTCACCCGGAAACCGATGGCCTCGACTGTTCAAGAAGGTAGAAAAGCAACTGCATATGGTGAAAGAGCAACAAAATAATGCACTGGTGTTCCCTGTTTCACTGGTCTCTGGATGTGTGTGTTTACTCCCTTTTCAGGGAAAAAAGCCTTTTTTAAAGCTACGGTGAGTGGAGAGCCAACACCAACTGTTACATGGGGTCGCAACAAAGGGGAAGTGGACGATCCAGAAAAATACAAAACCAGATATGATGAAAGAACTCGAGAACACATTCTTGAGGTGAGAGAGAAAGCAATGGATTAAAATGTAATGTGTATTTTTTTTTCTCATAAAGATGTGAGTTGACCTGACATTTGATTGATTAGAACATTTGCCACATGAGTGTCTCTCAGACTATGTGCAGCATATTATTCTGCTTTCCCCTGTCAGTAAAGTCCCAAAGTGTAAAGAACCCTAATACAGATGTTTTAGTGTTTATTTGATTTCTTTCAAAACCCACTAGTTTTCATAGGAGCACAAAATGTGAAATCATATCTTTAAAATTATTTATGTTGATAAATACGCCACAGAACTAAAATGAACTTACAGAAAAATATACAAATTCTGATGAGAATTTGCATTTAATAGCAAGTTCCCCCATCTACTGTGCATTAAATGTTTATAAAAGTGAAGTTTAGAAAATAATATGATGTGGAGGTTTTTATTTTCTACTCTAAGGCTGGTGAAGTTAATGTAAAATTGAACTCTTCACTGAAAGAGATCATTCTGACACAGAGCGCTCCAAACTAAAGTGGCTGGGTTGGTATGTTCAAAACACCTGAGATGATCTTTACTTCAGATACCTTCACTTTTTAATCAAGCTCAAAAATTTTATCATTTCCAGCCAAATGTAACCTTTAAAATATATGTTTTTCACTTTGAAATACTTCTGTAAGATAAAAAAAAATTAAGCTACGGTACGCCCATGTTTAATTTATAATTGTATTCTATTTTAAATACAACTTTTTATAGTACTTTGTAATATACCGATCCACATACAGTTACTTTTCAATTTATGTAATTTCTTTCTCAGATACCAAATGCAAAGCCTGACCAAGCTGACACCTACAAGTGCTTTGCAACCAATGAGTATGGAAACGCTGTCTGCACAGCCACTCTGAGTGTGATGGAAGGTGGGATTTATTCATACAGGTTAACAACAATAGAAAAATGTACTACTCTGAAAAATGTAATTTTTGTTTTTGTTTTCTGCTGTTGTTGATGTTTTTCCAGGTGGCAACAAGAAGAAATCACAAGATGGTATGAAAACTATATTTGGTCAAAAAAAAAAAAAAGATTATGCTAATATTACTTTAAAACACCAATTTTTGTGGCTCTGTGTATTTACTCACGTTTGTCTACATTTCCTGATTGAGGCCAATTCATACATAAAAATTCCAATTTCATGATGGTTTCAACTTTAATCCTTCCTTCTTTTTTTTTCTTTTTTTAAGCAAACGGACAGGGAACACAAGACTTCAGAGCAATGCTTAAGAAAACGTAAGGTGAAGAAATTCTAGCTGTACTATACTGTACTATAGAGATATTGTGCTATTTCGCTATCTTTTTCATTTTTAGAACTGTTGTGACCAAGAAAAAACCACTGCCACAACAGAAAGAAGGAGAAATAGATCCTAAACTCGTGGAGCTGCTTCTAAGTGCACCAAAAAAAGACTATGAAAAAATATGTCATGAGTTTGGCGTTACTGACTTCCGCTGGATACTGAAACAACTTAAACAGATGAAAAAAGATCGAGAAGATGAACAAGCCCAGGTACTGTTTAAAATGTATGAGTTCATTATACCAGTACTATATATCAGTAGGTGAGAATTCAGAATGGTAAAAAGGTGATGGATGTAGCTACAATTACAGAGAAAGGTCCGCAGACACGTGCTGGATTTTGATTTGTAGGTTGTGGAGAAGTTGGAGAACGCGAAACAAATTGAAGTGAAACCAAGTGGGAGAGCTGAATTCAGCTTCGACATGAAACTAAAGGATTCCAAGAGTGCAGTAAATTTATACAAGGTGAATTAAAATGCATTCATAACCCACCCCAAAACAACAGTTAAATCCTAATTTTGAAATAAACATTTTCACTGTTTTTTGTCTTACAAGGATGGAACGCTGCTTTCATACGATGAAAATAAAAACTCAAAGCACAGTCTTGAGAAATCAGGGACAAACTATCTTTTCAGCATTAAAGACCTTCAGCCTGATGATGCTGGATTATATCAGGTTGATGTTGAGGAGACAAATGTCCTTACAACTGACTTTCAAGGTAAAACAGGCCTACAGTGAAACAAGGTGGTCATCATGGAAGTTCATATTTAAAGGCATGCCCTCTTTCTCACCTCTTGTAGTTCCAGATGTGGATTTTGTAGCAAAGATCAAGGATGTTAAAGTCACAAAAAATGGCGAGGCAGTCTTTCAGTGTGTTTTGTCAACACCCCTGGACAGAATAACATGGGCAAAAGTAGATTCATCACTTGAACATAGTGACAAATATGAAATCACGGTCTCAGAGGACAAAATGACTCACACACTGAGAATAAAAGATTGTCAAATTGCAGATAATGGAGCTTACTATGCAATTGCTGGTATTACATCCAGCAGCGCTCTCCTCAAGGTAGAAGGTGAGAAATATTTTTCAACTTGATATTGATATTATTAACTAAAATACTAAGCTAATACAGTACTACAAAACTCCTATAGTGTTTTAAAAATGTACTGAAGATACTTCATGAATAATTCACCCAACTTGTGTGTATTTACTCATCCAGCTGGTCCAGCAGGTCAAAAGGGAACCACAGTTGGTGATTATGATAACCACGTGCACAAGTCAGAACAGCGAAAGGAGTTTCAACAAGAAAAGACTGAAGTGGACACATCAAAACATGCAAAGCTTGGAAAATATGCTGCAGATGCAGAAGACAAAGCTGCACAGGGGAATGGAGGTGGTGGAAAAGATGGAGGTGATGGGAAAAATGGGAAACATGAAAGAGATGCTTTTTATCATGGCAGTAGTGAAGGTACAGGGGCAGGAACTGGGGAAGGGAAAGACAAAGGTGATAAAGACGAAGTTGATAAAAATGGCAACTTTGAGAACCTCCAAGAAGATGGAGATGATAGAAATACAACAGATGATGCTGGTGACAAAAAGAAGAAGCAATTACGAGATGGTCCTTGGGCTCCTGAGACTGTCAAAGGTAAAACTTATTCAGCATTTAAAGACTTATAGTGTATTTAAAATGCCAAATAATATTACACTGTTTGTTCTATGTTCTTCAAAAATATGAACTTTTCATCAACGCTCTGTTACAGCAAATACCTAAAACTGAATAAAAAACATAGCCATTTACAGCTGACAGTAAAAAAAAAATTAGATAAAGTAATTTCAGCTTTATAGAAGAATTAAGGCACAAGAACACAAAGATCTGAGGTGTTTGTCATTAACAGTTATAGGAGCTTAAGACAAATAACCTGAAGTAAGCTCGGGCTAGTTCTTAAATTATTTAAACATTTTGAAAATGTTGTGGTAAAATAAAAATTCTGGTTCAGAAATGTGCCAAAGAGCAAAGAGGGGGGTACCAAAAGCAAAGCAGAAGGCGATGAGTTGTATGGGCATTAAGAGGGTGAGGAGGACTTATACCAACTGGTGAGACAGAAGGATCAGGCTGGAAAGGATGTGCAGCAGGTTAGGCTTCCTAAAGATAGGAATGGTAATGTTCTAACAAATGAGGAAAGCATGACGGGAAGATGGAAGGAGTACTTTGAGGAACTAATGAATGAAGAGAATGAAAGAGAAAGAAGAGTAAAGGTCATAGAAACTGTGGACCTGGAAGTGGGAAAGAAAAGTGAGGGTGAAGACCGGAACATGCATGTTTAACGGTGTGCTTATCGTTTTGAATATAAAAGACTGAATTGAGAGATTAAATGGATACTGTAATTCATAATAAGTACAAATACATTATTAATTGTTACATTTTCAAATGCAGATCGAGGTGTTCAGTTTGTCAGTGGGCTGTCAGATTTAAATGCCACTGTTGGTGGTCATGCAGAGCTGTCCTGCAAACTGAGCAGTGACACTTCAGAGGGACGGTGGTACAAAAATGGAAAGCTGGTAAGTCAACAGTGTCCAAACAGAAAAGAAAAATAATGCAATCATTTTTATTTGATAGATGTTATGTTTTCATATGACTAAAAAAAATCATCTGTGTGTCCTTTTGTTTGACAAGCTAACAGATGAGGCGGGAGTAAAGATAATTAAAGATGGCGCTTGTCACACTTTGATAATTGAATGCTGTAAAAATGAGGATACAGCTGTGTACCGCTTTGAATCAGAAGGACGCAAATCGGAGGCAAAACTTAACGTTCAAGGTCAGAATAAAATCAACAATACAGATAAATACTTCAAGACCCCAAGTTTTTCAATCCTTTTTTTTTTCCATGACACTACAGACCCACCAACAATCGACCCAGATGTTTTAGGGAAATTCAAAAATCCAGTCATTATAAAAGCAGGTGAAAATGCTGAATGGAAGCTGCCATTTTCAGGAGGAGCACCAATGAACATTCAGTGGTACAAGAATGATGACGAGCTTTTACCAGCTGTCAATGTGAAGATTGAGACCTCAGACACCAACAGCCAACTGCGTCTTACTAAGTGTCAAAGGAAAGATAGTGGAGGTGTCAAAATAAAAATAAAAAATGAGTTTGGCACAATAGAAGCCATTTCAAAGCTTATTGTACTAGGTGGGTAAAATAATTGTTAGTTTTTTTTATTCAAGGCCTACTGCTTAAATAGATAAGTGCTTTTCTGCTGTTAGCAAGCTATGATTCTTTCATCTCTTTCTATCAACAGACAAACCAACACCTCCACAAGGTCCTGTGGACATCATGGAAAGTGCTGCAACATCTGTTGAATTCAAATGGAAACCACCAAAAGACAGCGGTGGATGTCCAATTACAAATTATATCATAGAGCGGCAACAAGTTGGGCGAAATAAATGGTCAAATCTTGGAGAGATCCCTGGAACACCACATTACAAAGATACCTATGTGGATCCTGGAAGGAAATATACCTACAGAATAAGAGCCAAGAATGCAGAGGGTGTTAGTGATTACCTGCAGTCAGGGGACATATCAGCAGGTGTATTACGTAAGTATTTCACTAATGCCTAAATTACATGGCTTTGTGGCTTAAAGTCTAAGAGTTTCCATAAAAAATGTGCAAACAAATATGAAAACTCTCAAACTGAACACAACACTAACATATATGATCAAATCAGATTAAAAAAACGAGTATGACTTATTAATGGAAAGAGTTCATTTTAGGCATTAACGGCCAGAGAAAGGCTAAATAAAAGTAACTCTAAAGTTAAGATTGCAACTGAGGTGGGCCTGTGATCGGAAGGTCGCCGGCACGACTCCCTTGACCGTCAACATCAAAATGTGGTTGGAAAAGGTGAAACACTCACACCTGTCTCCACCTTCATTTGCCCCACTGTGGACCCTTGAGCAAGACCCTTAACCCCCACCATCCCGCGCAGCCTAGATGTCAGCTCTCTGCTCCACACAGAGAGCTGTGGTAGCTCGGTGGTCTGTGGTTGCGTCAGGAAGGGCATAAAAACAATTGGCAACTCTTTGTGCGAGTTAGTTCGCTGTGGCGACCCCTGAAGAAGGGAGCAGCCACAAGAAGAAGCAACAACTAAACTAAAAAAATAACAAATATGCACTGCATGCATATTTGAGTAAATAATGTGAATCGTCATGTATAGTACTAGAGTTTTCATGTGGTGGTATTTTTTTTTTACATTTTGAAAGAAAAAAAACAATGTGGTGAAACGGTGTAAACCAGGTTCGGCTAATAACTTCTTTCCCATAGGTTACCCTGGACAACCAACAACCCCTAAAGTGGTCAGCGTCTTTAAAGACTGCATCAATCTGTCATGGTGCGGTCCATGTGATACAGGCGGAACCAAAATAGTGGGCTATCATTTGGAAAAGAACAAGACAGGCACCAATTACTGGAGTCGTGTAAACCAAAATGGGCCAATCACAGGTATCAGGGGATGATAGTGTCAGTGTGAGATGAAATACATATCCCTGCATCAGTAACGGTTTTGAGCGATATCACACCCACTTCTCTTTTTCTTCTCAGATACAAAGTATGCAGTGAAAGACGTCTTTGAGGGTGCTGCATATCGATTCAGAGTGTCTGCTATCAATCTGTCTGGCGCTGGAGATCCCAGTTTTCCATGTGAGACAGTTATTGCGAGAGAGCCAATGAGTAGGACAATCACACAGAGCTTCCACGTTTGTCAAAGTTTCAATTATTCTTGGAAAATGGCTTGAATTGGTCTTTGAAAAAGATCCAGTAATGTCTGTTGTTTTGTGTCCCTTTCATTGTCATAAATTCAGAACCCCCAGGCAAAGTGACAGACCTTAAATTAACGTCTTCCAGTTACACAACATTTTCACTGGCATGGAAAAAGCCAAAGGAAGTAAAAGAAGAAGAAGATGAAGCCCAGGGGTACTACGTGGAAATCAGGCCAATAGAGAGTTTAGAATGGATCCGATGTAATGCCATTCCAATTAGTTTAACTTCCTACACTGTGCTGGGCCTCAAGGCAATGGCCACATACTGGGTGAGAGTAATTGCCACAAATTATGGTGGTGATGGAGAACCTCAGGGCTTTGACAATTATTTCACTGCCATGCCGCCTCCCGGTAAGAACTTGGTTTGTTAAAAGTTAATGATGCTGCATAAAAAGAGAAATTGGGTGGGGGGAAAAGTTTTGCTTTGCTTCTCAAAATGTTTTCTATGTTCAGTGTATTCAAAATCCCTAGGTTTTTTTTTCTAAACTAGATCTAAAATGCTGCTTAATTCTGTTTCAAATGTTGCCAAATTAATTTGCTTTACTTGCTTTATCGCCCGCCACTGAAGCTGTGATACAATGGCGTGCTGCCTGTGTGTGTGGTGGGGAGTTAATTTGTCACATAAGGAAAAACTCATGAACCACTAGATGGATTTTATTGAAACGCTCAAAAGTACCGTAACTATTCAATGTACAACTGTTTTAATGATTTTAGTCAGTCCAGCTCAAGAAGTTTTGACTTTACAGAATAAAAATTGCCTGTATCTTAGCTAGTTTCACAAATATTGAGTTAAATGTTGGTATGGTAGTAGCTGAGAGTCACAACATATGCTCTGAGTGCTTGCACAAAATTTGTTTTTAAAATCTTTGGCATGCAAGACAGTGGGCGATACACATTCCTTCAATGCTACCTTCATTTCATTTTGTCTGTGCCATACAATGTGCTTTTTATTTTTCAATCTTGAAGTTAAAAGATGAAATTGTGATGAGTAATGACAAAAAACTGGGGACTTCAAACAGCTTAAAATCAACACACTTTTGCAAATACGCAAATGCACTCACCATAGCGTTTTTAAATACAACAAATTATTAAAGCTTTTTTTTTATTTTTTTATTGTCAGCCAGACTTTACTGACACAGACAGTCTGTTTGTTTGTGATTTTGTACCAAGACTGCTGCCTTTTGTTAATTTGGTCATGGCTCTACCATTGTTCATTCATGGCAACACTCTGGGAAACAAATAAGCTCTAATCACGCAGAGCGGGAAGACAGCAATGCAGTATTTGACAGTTGGTGCACCCAGAGTGCAATGAATAGGAATAGCAACAAACAAAGGGCTGGAACTGAATCAGCATCCGTCTGACTAGTTCATTTCCTCATTCAAGTTCTATAATCATAACAATTTCATTTTCTCGTTTTACAGTTCTGCAGGCACAAATTAAAACTGAAACTGTTAACCACAGTGTTGCTCTATTGTAAATCTATTAAAAAAAAATTCAACTTTCTAAATTTAATCCACAGTGAAGCCCAAATTTAAAGGCCGCAACATGAAGTCCTTAATGGTGGTGAGATCTGGAAACACTGTTCGTCTCAACATCAACTTTGAGGTATTTAATAGAGTTTTGTGCAGGAGGTTTTTATCTATTAAGGCTAACAAGAAACTGTTTTACTAGGCAAGCATATATGTAAACATAAAGAAATAACTGTCCATTTTTTTTGTTCCTGTTTGGGTTAAAGGCATCTCCAATGCCTGACATTTTTTGGGTAAAGGATGGAATCCCATTGGCCAAACATGTAACCATAACTAACTCTGATAAAGGATCTCAGTTGTTGATTCCCACATCTGAGAGATCAGACAGTGGCATCTACACCATTACTGTGAAGAACATTGTTGGTCAGGAGAGCTTCAGTGTTGAAATCAGAGTTACAGGTAAATTCTCAGGAATACATTTTTACTGTTTGCACAACAAGATTAATCTTAATTAAACCAAGTTCAAAACATGAGTCGCATAATGTATTTTCAACAATGTGTTTATCTGCTGCATTTATGTTCATGCAGTTTTATAGTAGAATTATTCATTTTTGTGATGTAGTTTGTGTATTACAGTTAGGAAAATTAAGTAGAATTATTCATTTTGTGAACATCTTAATGTTGTGCCATCTTGTAGTTTGTGTATTACAGTTAGAAAATTTAAGTAGAATTATTCATTTTATGATCTAGTTTGTGTATTACAGTTAGGAAAATTAAGTAGAATTATTTTTTGTGATGTAGTTTGTGTATTACAGTTAGAAAAATTAAGTAGAATTATTCATTTTGTGATGTAGTTTGTGTATTACAGTTAGAAAAATTAAGTAGAATTATTCATTTTGTGATCTAGTTTGTGTATTACAGTTAGAAAATTAAGTAGAATTATTCATTTTGTGATGTAGTTTGTGTATTACAGTTAGAAAATTAAGTAGAATTATTCATTTTGTGATGTAGTTTGTGTATTACAGTTAGAAAAATTAAGTAGAATTATTCATTTTGTGATGTAGTTTGTGTATTACAGTTAGAAAAATTAAGTAGAATTATTCATTTTGTGATGTAGTTTGTGTATTACAGTTAGAAAAATTAAGTAGAATTATTCATTTTGTGATGTAGTTTGTGTATTACAGTTAGAAAAATTAAGTAGAATTATTCATTTTGTGATCTAGTTTGTGTATTACAGTTAGAAAATTAAGTAGAATTATTCATTTTGTGATCTAGTTTGTGTATTACAGTTAGGAAAATTAAGTAGAATTATTCATTTTGTGATGTAGTTTGTGTATTACAGTTAGAAAAATAAGTAGAATTATTCATTCTGTGATGTTGCTTGAAGGTTATCATTGGTTGAACAAACTGTGAAATAAGGGGCAGATATAATAAGATTTCATCTTCTTTCTGCTCCCTTCATTTTATCCTACTTGTATTCTTGTATCTGATGAAACTGTCTTGTATTGTTCTTTTAAAATGAATGAATAAACATCAAATCAAATCAAATCAAATAAGACCAGCCCTTTGATTTCCACTCAGATTATTGAACAGAAAAGTCATCATCTCTCTTTCTGCATCTAAATCTTGTTTATAGATGACCCCAAGCCTCCAGGTCCCACTGAGCTGGAACAGAACATCCCAGGAACAGTCACTTTGCGCTGGGCTCCCTCTCCAGATGAGAAGAGAGACGACAGACTACATTACATGGTTTCCAAGCGAGACTCCTTCAAACGTACTTGGAGAACAGTGGCCGACAACCTCTTTAACAATAAGTTAACAGTCATCAACATTATGCCTGGACGGGAGTACTACTTCAGGGTGTTTGCTAAAAATGACATGGGCCTGTCGCCACCATCGGAGTCCGCTGTGTTTGCAATCAAAAAGGAAAAAGGTTGGTGAAAACATGCAGATACTGTTGGGTCTACTGCTCACGCTGAATCTAAACAAACTTAATTTTTAAACTAAATTTAAAAAACTAGTACTGATTAATGATTTATTTCTAAACTTATAACTAGAGCCCTGATTTGGCTTTTGCTGATACCAATATTGGGAGGGGCTGGCGAATGCCAATAATGGATATAATGGCTGAAATTTTTGGAGCTTTGTCTACCCCCAAGAATCTAAGTAAACAGCTAGTGGAAATGGGCACGCTAGGAGTGGTGTAGAGATATGGCAGCCGACTTGGGACAGAAAGTCACAGGCTCAACTCCCTGCCATGCCCACATGCTGTAGTGTCCTTAAGCAAGACACCTAATCCCTAACTGCTCCCCGGGCACTTTAGCTGCCCACTGCTCCACCTGGGTGTATCTCACATGTGATATGTTAAATGCAGAGCACACATTTCCTCATTGTATTAGAAACAAACAATGATGACAACACATAGCACTTTCTTCTTCTTCTTCTTTATTTAGCACAGCTGTTAGCAACACTATGAAGCTAAGCAAATCAGATCCACACTACTCACACAAAGTTTACAAGTGGTACACTGGTTAGACAAACTGGTCTTCCTCAAGTGTGTTCACATTTTCTATCCTCCACCATTCACCATAAAGTTATCAAGTGTGTTGCAAAAAATATAAATTAAACAAAGAAATGCCCTTACCTGTTCATTGTTTCAACAGTCGCATATGGTGATGGCCTGATTAATATTGACCACAGCAATGTTTTTTTTTTCTTTGTAGAGAAAGACAAATAATTAATTTCATTGAGGACGACAAAGATAACGTTACTAATACTGACATATTTTTCCTCTATAGATTTATTGTTCTTGATAAAGTTTTACAAGGCAATAGCCTATGCTAAACGTTAGCTTGCTAACTTCAGAGGCACGTAGCTAATGACAAATGGGTTGGAGGGTTGAAGATTCATTCAACCTTTATTTAGGCAGGTTAATCTCATTGAGCCTCGAGGACTCATTTACAAGAGAGACCTTCTACAAGCTAAAGAATGATGACAACAGCAACAGTAGATTTTCCTTGAACAATCAACAATAGACAAACATAAGAGAGAAATACAGATTTTTTTACAAGTTAAAACAAAGATATCAAAGTAGCAAAACAGACAGAATATAAGATAATTTACTGTTGTTGATTTTGTTTTTATTTTATAGATCAGTTAAAATAAACTTACCATGTTCTGTTCAGCAAAATAAGCTACACAGTTGCTCCCTGCTTCATCTGTCATGAAAGTAAAAAAATTAAACTTAATGTGAACAGCCATGACTTGAAAGTAGTCTTCACACGCCCTCTGCTGTATATGTTGTACAATTACAGCTGGTTCCAGCATTTTAGGGGTGAAAATTAGAAATTATTATATTAGTGTATAATGGGACAATTATCACCAATACTGATAGGTCCTCAAGCATCTACTTTGTATATCGGCCTAAAATATTGGCCCTACCGATATATCGGTCGGGCTCTACTTATAATCAGATTATTGGATTGCTTTATAGAAAGATTTGAGTTAAAAACTCTAGAAGATTTTTTTAAATTTTTTTAGATTTACTTGCATCAAATCAGGCTTTGTTTAAAAACTGAGTAAAATTGGAAAGTAAAAAGCAGCAAACTTGCAACAAATTTAACTGCATACGATGAGAGAAATAATTGTGAAAATGCAGCAAGAACCAGTTCAGATAGATTCCTGATTTCACATTTAAAGTTGTCACAAGTGGCCTTCATGTGAACACACAAAGATTATCTACTGTGTACACAGATAACAGATTCATCACCTTAACCACATTAGGAGATAGCTTAGGCCTCAAGGTATAACAGATCAGAGTATGAATCCAAATAAAGGCAGACACAATTGATTTCCTCTATATTGACATCAGGAGCTAAGCGCTACATCCATTCTACATTGGGTTAGTGCAACCAAAAACAATGCTTGTGCTTATTTCTATATTGGTGAGAGAAGAAGAATTGTTTTAGATGCATTTTTAACGTTATACCAAGCTGTCCTCTTATGGTCGAATCACCAAAAGCTTATTTGACTGCCTAGACACTAAGAGGTCTATGGAAATGTAAAGCAGTCCATCATCCTTTAATAATACTTAAGAGGGACATCAGTATTCATAGGCACAAAGCATAAAATGTCTAGGAAGACAACTGCAACGCATCATGTGCAAAAGAAAGCAGCTTTAAGAAATGGGTGCTCCTTGTGATGAATCCAAAGCCAATGTGCTGATTACAAACAGTAAAGCCAAGCTTTTTAAAATGCATAAAAATAAACAAAGAAAAGAAAAGCATCAGGCTGCACATGGCATATACATGTAACTGCAATTTGATGTGTAAAACAAATCAAATTTTAGACCAAAGCTTCATAAAAGATTTTTTTAAAAACCTGCAAAGATGGATTGCTGACTTAAATTTTAAGTGTGATCAGTTCATTACACAACGTGGAGAAAAAATGTACTTTTATGCTGCTTCTAATTTGTTTGTTTTTTTTACTTAAAAATTATATTTCTATCTGAAAGTTAACAGTACATGTTTGACTATATTTCAGAAAAGTTCAAAGTAAGCTTGCCAGAGAACAAACCTTTGGACTTGGAGTCTCTGCCATCATTCGTTGTTCCCCTGAAGAGGCGCACAGCTCCTCGAGGATATGAATGCCACATGAGCTGTGCAGTAAGAGGTGATCCTGTGCCACGTGTGACATGGTGCCGCAACAACATCAGCATCAACACAAACACAAACTACCTCATTACCAATGTCTGTGGAGTCTGCT
>JBBPBX010000284.1:30665-85596 GCA_038048925.1 Garcialebias charrua
TCAGGGGTCTGCAACCTTCATGATCAAAAGAGCCATTTCTGCCCTTGTTCACTAAATTAAACGAGTCTGGAGCCACAAAACCTGTGACAAATCTGAACTGGTGGCCCGTGGACCACTTTAACCTAAGACCCGAGCTCTTGCATGACATGCATTATTAATTCCTACAATGTCCACATATGTGGATGCCAGGTCAGGCTAAGTTTGTTGGAGGACACTTTTCTGGCCAGTAAGGTAGTTGGGGAGGGAGTTTTCTGGCCATTGTAAACCTGAAAATATGATTTTTAACATTTATTTATATTTTTACATTTTAAGACAAAATAAAAACCTAGATTCTTGTAAAGAAGGAAAAATATGTTCTTTCCCAGATTAAAATAAAAAATATAACAATGAACTATGCAGGTCTATAGGTAAAACATTTAATTGTGGAAAAATTAAGTATACAGTATTGTACTTTCTTTGAATAAATAAAGTGTATTTTACTCCTGTTGGTTCTAGTATTCACATATTTGCAAAGGAAATGACAGAAACACTGCTAAAACGAGCCCTTTTTGTTGTTATAGGAACCAAGGAAATTCATTTTAAAGGTCAAAGCTTGAAAGAGCCGCTGCAGAGGGACCAAAGAGCCGCATGTGCAGGGGTCTGCAACCTGCGGCTCTTTCAAGTTTTGAGCAAAACTACTGTAACATAAACTGAATTTTATAGGATGTTATACTGTACCCAAAACAAAAAAAGTATAGCAGTTTTCCTGTAATTTAATTTGCAAATATGTGGATACTAGTACATAGAATAAATTACCGTATTTCCCGCACTATAGGTCGCAGCTTTTTATCATTTTTTCATGGCCTGCGACCTATAGTCTGGTGCGACCTATATATGGCTTTTTATAAAATAAGCTGATTTGTAATCATTTATTAACAAAAATTAAACTGAGACACACTCTTACAATAATGTCAGCTAACAAATTAATTTTTTTAGGTGTTTATCCTGCTAAAATTATTCATTTATTAAAGAAAAGTTCAGCTCAGACACATATTTGCTATAATTTTTATCAAACAAATAATTGTTTTTAAGTGTTAATCTTCTTAAAAGCCTTGCTGTGCGCTCCTGTGGCAGACATTTGCAGCAGAGCTAAACACGGTCCACATTTTGACGTAGGTGCGACCTATATTCAGGTGCGACCTATATATGGATTTTTCAAATTCTTTGGCAATAATTGGACAATGCGGCCTATACTCGGGTGCGACCTATAGTCCAAAAAATACGGTATACTCCCTTTAACTTCATGCTTTATTTCTTCTAGGATACTCACTTTCTCCACAATCAAAAATGTATAAGCCAGTTCATTGCTTTAGTTTTATAAAAAATGGCAAAATAATGTCATTGTTTTTTTTTTTTTTTACAAGAATCCAGTCTTCTGTGATAGACTTGCAACCGGGATATTGGCACCAATGACCCCCTACAACCTGAAAAGTAAGAAGTGAGTAAAGATAACGGATGGATGGATGGATGGATGGAATTCAGTCTTTTCTTTTGTCTCAAAATGTAAAAATATCAATAAATGTTAACAATCAATGGATGTTTTTAGTTTTGTAATTTCACGCCTAAAGTGGCCCATGGGCCGCCAGTTGAAAAGGACAGTTGCAGCAGGTTTTGCGGCTCTGGACTAGGGCTTTAATAGAGTACTCGAGTAATCGACAGATCGATTACTTGGACCTCTATCGAGTTTTTTTTTATTTCTAGTCGAGTAGTCGTAGTGATGTCATCACGTCACAGTTACAGAACAGAAAATGAATCGACTTCCTGTTTGGAGCGCGTTGCGAACCGGTGTTACACCATATTCTGTGACCACCGTATATTGTGACGATATAATCAAAATTAACATATTAATCTCTAAAACTAAACCTAATGCGCAGCACCACAGGAGGTGGTGCGGGGTGGTCAACCGCCCCACTGATTTTAGTTTCGTTTTTGATGTGCCGCACATTTTTTTTCACTTTTGCAGCTTACAAATAACAGTTTGGGTTTTCTTGTAATTTATTTGCTGTAAGATAAATGG
Organism: Garcialebias charrua; assembly: GCA_038048925.1. Lineage (NCBI taxonomy): Eukaryota > Metazoa > Chordata > Actinopteri > Cyprinodontiformes > Rivulidae > Garcialebias > Garcialebias charrua. The sequence goes on from JBBPBX010000284.1 coordinate 32,722, forward strand.
TATATAGCATAGGCGTAATTTACACGGGGGTTGTGGGGGTTTTGACCCCCACAATAATTTGATCCGGTCATTTCAACCCCCCCAATAAAATGACATCATTTCGTCATTATACATATCTTACATCAATAATTGATTTTCTTTATTCATTCAAATTTTTTAGTAAAATTGCTGCATGTTTTTAACAAACTCCCTGAGGACTGACCCCCTCCCCTGCAAATAATTTGGTATCACCCATCTCACCGGCTACAGGAAGTCACGTGAGTCACGGAGCTGCTCATGAAGTTGCCCAGAAGTTTCTACATGCATGTGTCCGAAAAAGGCCTCCTTTGGTCTGACTGACTCTGTCGCTGCCTGCCCCTTGCTATGGATGTAGCTGCTATTAGCTGTGAGGTTCGCTGTTTTTGTTTGCAAGATACCACTCATAAACCACACCGCGGATTTTTAAATCCAGCTGATTTCACATTTGGTTCAGCTCAGGAGCCCGTCTGCTGTAGTGAGGTAAGAAATATATTTTTTAAGCGTTTATTTAACTAAATTTAAAGAAACAAAGCTCCGGTTTGACCCGCCTGGCGCCTGCATAAAAATCAGCGAACTTTTTTTTTTTAATCCAGCTGATTTGAACATTTCGTCAAACTCAGGAGTATGTCTACTATCACCCATAAGTCAGCGAAGAAATACTGTATATTTTTAAGCGTTTATTTAGCTAAATTTAAAGAAAGAAAGCGTCCGGTTTGACCCGCCTGGCGCCTGCATAAAAATCAGCGAACTTTTTTTTTTTAAAATCCAGCCGATTTGAACATTTCGTTAAACTCAAGAACACGTCTTCTATAAAGTCAGCTTAGTAATATATTTTTTCTCGCAAAGAAATAATTGTTTTTACCGTGTTTCTTTGTGAAGTTCTTCGTACTAGCTGGGTCCTGTCGCCGCCATCTTGATCAGGACAAAGCTGACGCGTCGCGTGGAGATGACGCGTATACAGCAAGAGAAATTGAATATGATGTCCCATTAAGTAAAGCAGAAATAAAAATAATTGTTAAAGATAAAATAAATGATATGTGGCAGGAGAGGTGGGATTTAGAGGAAAGAGGAAGACATTTACATAACATACAGAAGGAGGTACTCCTAAGTGACGATAGTAGTTTAATGACTAGGAGAGAGGAAGTATGGATTAACAGGTTGAGGATTGGGCACACTACATTAAATAGTGGTCTAAAGATAATAGGAAAACATCCATCAGGTGACTGCTCTAATTGTGGGGTACTGGAAGGAGTGGAACATGTGTTGATTTATTGTAAGAAATATAATAAAGAGAGGAAGGCACTGGAAAGGGTAATGGGGAGTTCGGTGACAATGGTTACTTTATTGAAGAAAAATCAGTCACAGGTTATAACTAAAGCACTTGTTAAATATTTGAAAGTTACAAAATTAGCTGAAAGGATTTAATTTTATTTTTATTAATTAATTAATTAATTTATTTTTTGTTGAAAGTAGACTCTTGAATTACATCTCCGTCCGGTTGATGGCGGTAATACACTGAGTTTGTAAACTGCCAGTAAACACCATCGAAGAAGAAGAAGAAGAAGAGATGACGCGTATTAAACACTGAAGCGTATAGTGTACAATTTTTTCGTGTTTATTGTTAATCACAACCCCCCCAATGTTAGACCTAAAGTTACGCCCCTGGTATATAGGAGCCTAATATATGCTCCCAATGTTTTGTTGGTCTTTTTTTGTAAATAATAATTTATATATAATCTTTTTTGCGGTTTGAATTAGTTAATTATCTTTTGCATCTTGAGATCCTATGACATCATCAACTACTCGAACACTACTCGAGTATTATTATGTTGAAATCGAGTTTTAGTCGTTCAACCCCTAGTTAGTGAACGAAGGGACAGAAATGGCTCTTTTAAAGGTTGCAGACCCCTGCGCATGTGGCTCCAGAGCCGCAGGTTGCAGACCCCTGCTCTAGATGATCTGCTGAACATTGTTGGATTTTCTTGCGCATGATGAACTTTGATGACCCTGAAGTGCTCCTCTCCTCATCTCCTCCTCCTCCATCACTGCCGTTCCTCCTTCCAGACACTAGGGAGAGCCAGCCTGCTCCTCTCAGCCTCTGATGTCCCGCAGCAGCCTGGGAGGAGGAGGGTTCACACTGGGCTGCACCTCCTGCTGCACCTCCTGCTGCACCTCCTCCGGGACTCGTGTCTCCGTCCGGGATGGAGACGGACGCCTCTCCGGAGCCGTCCCGGCAGCGGAACGGCTTCGTGGGGGTTCTTTGCGGGGAGTTCTCCGACACCCTGAACGACAGCGTGCGCTACTCGGTGAGCCTCGGTGAGCGCGCGCTCACCATCCGGAGGACGCCGTCGTCCCCCGGCGGGAGTCACGTGGTCTTCCACCTGGCGGACTGCGTGGGCTGCCGCGCGCACCGCGGCCCGGACAGCGCGGACCACGGAGCCTACTTCACGGCGTACTTCTACCCGTTCAGGAGGCGCTGGATGAGCGCGGGGCTGGCCCGCCAGAGGGTGGAGCAGTGCTTTCGGGTGGCGCTGGTGCACGAGCCGCTGGTCAACCTCCAGGAGGCGGAGAGGTGGGCGCGCGCAATCAGAGACGCGTCGGCGCTGCAGGCTCCGCGGAGAGACGGTGAGCGCCTTGTTCCCTCCTGCTGCACCTCCTGCACCTCCTGCTGCACCCACAACCACACAGAAAGTTTCTGAGGCAAAGATGAAGTCAAACTTATTTTAGTTAATCAAAAACCTGCATCAGCACTCTTAATAAGACAGGCAGGGGAAGCCTGCTGTGCAGATAATTGTAGCCTATATTCAAATAATTTCTGAAAGTAAATAAAAAAGATCTTATCATACTGTTTATGTTTACAGTAAGTGTTCTCAAATGGGGGGAAAGGGGCAAACGTCTCTAAAAGGTTATAAACAAAAATTATGTTGATTATTAAAGTCAAATGTATAAAAACTTAATTAGTTTTAGCTTCTCGCATGGCTCCCTGTCAAATTCAGAATAAACTTCAAAATCTTACTTATAATCTACAAAGCTCTCAACAACCTAGCTCCATCTTATATTACAGATCTCCATATTTTCCTAACAGAGCACTTCACTCTCAGACTGATTTACTGGTTTACTTGTGGTTCCTAGTTTCCAAAAGCAAAATGGGAGGAAGATCTTCCAGGTATCAGGCTCCTCTCTTGTGGAATCAACTTCCAGTTTCTGTCTATGAGGCTGACACATTGTCCCGTTTTAAGACTGGGATTAAGTCTTTTCTTTTTCATAAATCCTATAGTTAAGGTTGGCTTGTTATGCTGCCATAGGCTTAGCCTCATTTCCTTATTGCTAAAATTGAAAAGTTGTGGTTCTTTTTCATTCAACCTTTATTTAGTCAGGTTAATCTCATGAGCCTCGAGGACTCATTTACAAGAGAGACCTGTCTACAAACTAAAGAATGATGACAACAGCAACAGTAGAATTTCCTTGAACAATCAACAATAGACAAACATAAGTGAGAAATACAGATTAAAAAAAGTTAAAACAAAGATATCAAAGTAGCAAAACAGACAGATTATAAGGTAGATGTAGAAAATCAAAAACAGGAACATGTCTGCATTGATTCTTGCAGGAGTCCAAAATATTCTTAAAACCATTAAGAGAGGTCAAGGTGGAGATCTTCAGATTTTTTAAAAAGATATTCCAGGAAGCAGGAGCGGAGTAGGAGAAGGCCCTTTTGCCAAGTTCAGTCCTCACTGACAGAACACTGCAGGTAATCATGTCCCGAGAGCGCACGCTGTAGCTGCACTCACGCACTCACTGCACTCACTCTTGACCTGCCATTGTGTATCTGTTCTACCAAACCCAGCTGGTCAAAGCAGATGTCGCTTGTCCCGAGCCTGGTTCTGCTAGGTTTCTACCTCATGAACAAGTTTTTCCTTTCCACCGTCGCCTTCATGCTTGCTCAAGATGAGAGTCTGCGATGGAGTTAAACTCAAAGCAGTATGCTCCTCAGATAAATACAGTAGTGTTAAATTATTATTTTTATATATTAATGTTCCTGTTTAGAGATGACTTCTGTTGTGACTTGGTGCTATAGAAATAAACTGAATTGAATTCAAATGGTGCACTGTGGTCCAACCCTGGATTCAAAGTATTATCTGAACTCAGATTGGTTGTTCAGTTTTTGTTTAAATTTAGTTTTTCAATACACATGTAATGTTTGTGTATGTTTTCTTCTATTACTAGTAATTAATTTTTATCTGTGCAGCTTTCCCCAAATTTAGAAGATGTGACTTTCCTAGAATCTAAGGTAATGTTTCAGGTGGCACCGCTTATAGGATTTACAGTGTTTCCCACATGGCATTCAGTTTCCTTCTGCAAGGAGCTGCCGCCAAAGAGGTATAGACCTGAAAAAAATCTAAATGATGAGTTAAAAAAACAAAACTATCATATTCCATCAGTGTTTAAGGGAGAAGTTATGCCAAATTAAAAATACCATTTCCAGTTTTGTTCAGAAGATATGCACCTCAGACACTAGTCAATGAGAGTTAAGACATGCACATGCACTCTATGGGCGTTTGAGAGAAAACTATATGAGAAACATCCTGAGTGAAATAATTTTGATGTACAGTATAAACCGTATAAGAATGGTGAATTTTTTTTTTAAGATTAGGTATATGCAGTAAAATCTGATCTAAAAATAATGCAGATCCTTCTAACCCTTGGCTTTGCAACCTCAGGGCAAATGTATAAAACCAAGTGTAACGTGAGCTCACATGCACCTCATTGATCAGATCACTAACTCAATAAACAGAGGATGGCAGCTCACTGACCGACGTCAAGAATTTAAAAAGGAATAAAATGCTGAACTTAAAGGAAAATAAATATACAGTAATCGTCTCATTAAAAAGAGGCACGATCTGAAAATGAACCATTTTTCTCCACCTGCCACTCACGAGGTGGAAGAGGATCTTCATCAGCCAGGCGGACTGCAGGGTATGGAGGACATGAGACTAAATTAAATAAATAAACCATGAAACAAGTAATTCAATTGTATATTTAATTTAATTATGCATTTAATGATTTAATAATTAAATTGTACATTTCATGATTATGCATTTATTTAATTTAGTCACATTTTGTCCTCCACAGCAGGGATGTCTTGAAACCATCTCTGCTGGGGAAATTTCCTGATCCAATGTTAGTGGATTCGGCGAGTAAAGAAAGTCTGAATTTTTGTGGAGAGGCAATGTCATTCACTTCCAGCATTGTACAAAATGCACAAAAACTATATTAAGCAGCTTCCAAATAGAATGGCAAGATTTATTTATTTATTCCCATGGCAACTGCCACGTGGTGCTACCACAGTGTATCGTAAGTAGGGGTGCAGGAAAAAAATCGATTTTTTAAAAGAATCGAGATTCTTAGTCCTGGCTATTCAGAATCGATTCTAAAAGCCCCAAAATCGGGAAAAAAATAAAATAATCCATCCATCCATCCATCCATTATCTTTACCCGTTTATTCCATTTTGGGTCACGGGGGTCGCCGGTGCCCTTATCCAGCAATCACAATGCGAGGGGCAGGGTACACCCTGGACAGGTCGCAAGTCCATCCTGAGTTAGTGGGGACGCTGTCTGCTCTGTGATACAGAGTCCCGATTACTCCTAACTTGTGCTCCAGAGGGTGATGGGAGTCAAACTGTAAATACTGGTCTGTGTGGGTGGGTTTGCGGTACACCTCAGTTTGCAAATTTCCTCTATCAGAAACTGAGACCTCACAGTCCAAGAAGGCCAACCTGCCATTTTTTACATCTTCTCGTGTGAACTTGATATATTTATCCACATAGTTGATATGATCAGTGAAATGTTGGACTTCCTGAGAATAATAATAATTTTTAAATTAATTTATTATTTTTTTTTTTACATTAAAACCCAAAAGATAAAGAAAATAAACCATATCGCATAGTACTGTATATGAAAGAATACATAAAATGAAAGGTGGCAGAAAGAAGAAGAAATCTGACCCCAACCAGTGACCTCCAGGACCCGATGAGGATAAAGCGGGTAAAGATGATGGATAGATGGCTTTTGTTGAAAAGATTTACCAAACAAATATTTTAAACAAAATCCATCCATACACATTTGAAACATGGATGAATGCAATATGATTTTGAAGTCTATTTTATTTTGAGTTAAATGTTTATGCAATACAGTAGGCTGAAATCTTTGTTTACGTTTGTATTTTGAATTATTTGTGATGGACTGGAGACATGTCCAGGGTGTCCCCTGCCTCTCGCACAGTGACTGCTGGATATAGGCACCAGTGACCTCCGGGACCCGATTAAAGCTGCTGCATTCTATTCATATACCCATCTGCTCACAATTCAGGCTGCTGTATTTATACTGTATTATTTGACATTATTAATGTTTGCTACAAGCATACATTATTGTTTTAAATAAATGTTTTATTTGTTTACATTATTGTTTAATCTTTTCATGATTTCAATTGAAAATTGTTTCAGAATCGAAAATCGTTTCAGAATCAAAAATCGATTCTGAATCGAAAATCGATCCTGGAATGAAAATTGTTTTAGAATTGAAAATCGATTTTTAATCGAATCGGTACATCAAAAATCGGAATCGAATCGATTCTCCAGACACTGAGAGATTCGCACCCCTAAAGTTTCTTTCAGCTGTTACCTTCTTCAGGGTTGCCACAGTGAGCGAACACACATGAAAGATTTGGCAATTGTTTTACACCAGATGCCCTTCCTGATGTAACCTGGACCCGAACCCACAACCTCAGGCCTGTCGCAATAAACAATAAAGCAGTTAATTGCATTACTGTATAAATGAAAATTATCAACCTCATTTTCATTTATCGGCTTCATTGTTTCTTCGTGTCTCTCTCTTTCTACTGAAGACTGGATGACAAAAGGCTCAACTCCGGTGCTCTTCACTGACCCCTCCCTTTCTCTTTTTAAAATCCATTTTAACCATCCAAATTTGTACCCTGATGCATGCTCAATAATCCAGGTAGAAAAATCTAAAAAAGCTAAGTCTGGTCCTCTGGACATTCAAAAAACAAAACAAAACAAAGCAAAAAAAAAAACTGTAGAAACGTTTCGTCTTTCGTCCGAAAGACTTCCTCAGTCTGAGAAGCTGTGTTCAGCTCAGTCTTATAAATAGCACCCTCCCACAGTGGATCAACCAGTTGGCTGATGACAGCCGAAACCAGCTGCTCACATGATCAAGGAGGACCATCAGCCTGACGATGGATCGTTAACACCCTGATGGTTGTTTGCTATTCACAGAGGGCTGAGTGATACTAGCAATAACAGCATTGTAAGTAGGGGACAGTTGAACCCGGAGGCCTCCACCCCTGTTTAATGATGGACGGTTTCTTTTCACAAAGATGGCCTCCTTTACTCCTCTCTCAAACCATTGTTCCTCTCTATCAAGGATGTGAACATCTTCATCCCTGAAAGAGTGACCGCTGGCCTGGAGATGAGTGTAGACTGCAGAGTCCTGACCTGATGATGTTGATCTTCTGTGCTGGGCCATCCTTTTGGCCAGTGGCTGTTTAGTTTCCCCGATGTAAGACTGATCACAGCCCTCCTGACACTGAACAGCATACACAATATTACTCTGTTTGTGCCGGGGGACTGGATCTTTGGGATGAACCAGTCTTTGCCGTAATGTATTTTGGGGTTTAAAAGCCACTGGGACGTTGTGTTTAGAAAATAAACGTCTCAATGTCTCTGAAACTCCCGCAACATACGGAATGACCACTGGTCTGGGTCTGGGTTCCTTCTTTTCACCTGATGGCTGGCTAGAGTCCTGTTTGGGTTTCTTCTCTGCTTTCAGGAAGGCCCAGTTAGGATATCCACATTTCTCTAGAGCCTGTTTTGTGTGTGATTTCTCCTTCTGTCTGGCTCCTGAGTTAGTGGGGACGCTGTCTGCTCTGTGATACAGAGTCCTGATGACTCCTAACTTGTGCTCCAGAGGGTGATGGGAGTCAAACTGTAAATACTGGTCTGTGTGTGGGTTTGCGGTACACCTCAGTTTGCAAATTTCCTCTATCAGAAACTGAGACCTCACAGTCCAAGAAAGCCAACCTGCCATTTTTTACATCTTCTCGTGTGAACTTGATATATTTATCCACAGAGTTGATGTGATCAGTGAAATGTTGGACTTCCTGAGATTTAATTTTAACCCAGGTGTCGTCAACATACCTGAACCAATGACTTGGTGGTCTCCCTGAAAAGGATGTCAAAGCTCTCTTTTCTACCTCCTCCATGTACAGGTTGGCAACAATAGGAGAAACTGGAGACCCCATAGCACACCCATGTTTCTGCCTATAATATTGCTCCCCATATGTGAAGTAGGTTGACTGCAGGCACAGTTTCAAGAGTTGACACAGTTGTTCTGTGGAAAGTGTGGTCCTGTTGCTCAGAGTGGTGTCTGATTTTAACCTTAAACAGACCACCTCTACTGCTTCATCAACAGGAATGCACGTAAAGAGTGATGTGACATCAAAAGAGACCATTGTTTCATCAGTCTCCATGATGACATCCCTCACCTTATCCACAAAGTCCATGGTGTTCTGTATGTGGTGTTCTGAGCTGCCAACTAAAGGGATGAGTACAGATGCCAGATATTTGGAAACATTGTAAGTGACCGAGTTAATCATGCTAACAATTGGTCTTAAAGGTACACCTTGTTTGTGGATTTTGGGTAAACCATACAGACTTGGCGTGGCCTCCCCTGGGTACAGTCTGTGGTACAGAATACTGTCAATAGCCTTGTCCTGCTTCAAAATTTTCAGGCAATCTATCAACTTCTTCTTGTAACCACTTCCTGGATCTCTTTTCAGCGGTTCATAAGTGGTTAAGTCACTAAGGAGTGACATAACTTTCTCATGATAGTCTTTCTGGTTCAAAATCACTGTGCACCTGTGTTTTTGGATCTTTACAAAGCAGCTAAGCTGAAAAACTAAGCTACGAGCTAGGCTAACAGTCCGACCTCCGGGAAAAAAAAAACCTGTTTGACAATAATTACTAAATATTGTCAAATTTCAAACAATATTTTCGTTTATCGCAATAATTAATCGCCCAGCAAAATTAGTTATCACGACAAGCCTCACCATGGCACTGACCACCGAGCTAAATTAAATCATTAAAATTATGGAATAAGAAAAAGTTGGACTGCTTGAGTGCGTGACATTATTATAATCTAATCTAAAACTTCAACAGCAGTTGAGTAAAAATAATAAATATACCAAAATGCCTGTTTAGACGTATGAAGTTCAGCTTTTTGTGGTCAGTTTAAAGTTTAAATATTACAGCTACAGAGCTACAAAAAAGCTAAAAAGGATGGGGTTTTCACTCGTTTTGCCAAAATCCCCTAGTTTTCTACAGGGCAAGTTTATTTATTTATTCATTTCCACAGTAAACTCTTTTTTTTTTTGCTGTTAGACATTTGTAGCAAAGTAGGAAACAAAAAATATGATGGAAACGGACAGACTAAATAGAAATAGTAATAATGCTGCAATACTTATCCATTTACCTCCTTTAAATAGTTGTTTTATATTCACACAATGGCATGTGCACAGTGCAGTGTTAATCAGTGTCCAACCTGAATGGGTGTAAACTGATACTCAGAAATGTGATCAGCTATCTCTGTTCTACACAAACTTATCGTTTCAAACTGGTTGGACAGGAAAATAAAGTTCTCCCAGTAAACCTGCTGGACCTGCTGCGAGAGGCAAACGTTGAGTCAGCCGTTAACTGCTTCTTCCTGAAGCTGCTGTCAAAGTAGACGTTGGAGCAGCTCAGGCTTTTATCATTCAGCTTATTGGGGGGGTCAGAAAATATCAAAACATTGCCTGTTTTTCATTCACAGCAGCCTCATTTAATGAGCTCTCATCGTGCGTTGCTCTGTTTAAAATGCACTCTGTCCTTTAAGCGCTGCTTCGTCTTGTTAGTTTCTTTCGTGTCCATCCTGGAAGTGTTTATGCAGCTCATTAACTCCTCTTTTTATTTATGGATCATGGAAACACTGAACCCTCTGTGCCAGGGCAGGTATCCCTATTTTTAATTTTTATTATCTAGAGCGGGCAAGAGAAGAGGCGAGTTTTTCCACTTGGCAGCGACTAATTTGGAATGCCAAAGATGAGGGCAAGTGTGAAAACAGCAGGGGGGAGAGGGGGAAGAATGTGGTCGCCCCTCCCCGAAGCAGCCTTCAGGTGTGCACTGCAAACATGGAAAAGGCCTGGACACACTGTGGTGATGGAGAGGACAGCTAGCCGCCTCCTGCTCTGCAGCCAGCAGGAGTTTGAGGATCAGACCTGTGTCAGGCAGGCAGACAGATGGTGTAACCTGAGGGGTAACAGGCCACCAACAATGTTTCTGTGGTCCTGTTTGAAAGAGCTCCAGCTTCCACACTTCCTATTTCATATCAGAAAAAAATCCTCTGATGTACGTCTACAACTGATTTATTTTTGGAGCCAACCTAGTTCAGGATGGGCATCAACTGACCTTAAAAAAAACACACAAATGACCTGAACGCTGTCAATGTTAGACTCTGACCTAAGATATAGAGGGTACTCCCCAGTAGGGGTGCAGGAAAAAAAATAATCGATTTTTAAAAAATAATCTAGATTCTTTGTCCTGGCGATTCAGAATCGATTCTAAAAGCCCCCAAATCGATTTTTTAAAACATTAAAACCCAAAAGATAAAGAAAATAAAACCATATCTCATAGTATATGAAAGAAAATGAAAGGTGGCAGAAAGAAGAAGAAATATTATTTCAACCTGAAGAGACTCACAAAACAAGAGAGAGAATACAATTAAAATGTTTTATTGATTAAGGTTTCTTTGGCGCTCGGGCCCCGGCGGAGGGCATGCATGCCGGACTGCTGAGAGCTTGAATGTCCGGCATAGGGAGATAGATTATGGATATCTACCCCCCCGGGACCCGAACCCGGTGGTGGAGAAGGGATCGCAGACGTCCAATCCATCCCACCGGTACGTGAATGACGGCCAGCCAGCGGCCGACGGCTCCGGACAACCCTGAGACGAACACCAGCGCAGAACCTCCATCCTGAGCAAGCACGAAGCGACAGTGGGAAGGAAAAACTCCCCCGAGAGGAAGAAACCTCCAGCAGAACCAGGCTCAGGACAAGCGGCCATCTGCCATGACCGGCTGGGTCGCAGGGAACAGGAAGCAGGAATGCACACAGCAGCAGGACCAAGACGAAGGCGAGCAGGACAACCCCAGGCGGCGGAGGCGGGACGAAGAACAGGGGAGAACCGAGGAACCAGAAACCCCGGGAGGAGACGGGGAGGTGGAGGGAGGCGACTAGACGTAACGGGCAAACAGGAAGAGCTGAGGAAAGGGCGCCTTATATCCAGGTGGACAGTTGATGAGTGATTCGATACAGCTGTATCCAGGTGGACAGTTGATGAGTGATTCGATGCAGCTGTATCCAGGTGGACAGTTGATGAGTGATTCGATGCAGCTGTGAGTCCTGCCATTGTTGAATTTGCGTCTTCGACTTCATTTGATCTGCCCCTTTTTTCAAAAACAAAACAAGTTCAAACAATCAATTCAAACAATAATCTTCAGAGCAAAAAGCTAACCTAATACTAGTTATTTACGGTAAGTTACAGAATTTAATGCGTTCCTGTATTATTTGTTCCTATTTTTTGTATAAATATCAAACGATGCAAAAAAATTAATACAATAAGGAACCTAAAATTATTGTTTTAAATCAATGTTCTATAGCTTGTCAGTTACCTGAAACTAAATTTATGACCATTTTAATAGAAAAATCGTTTCTGAATCAAAAATCGTTTCTGAATCGAAAAATCGATTTTGAATCGAAACGTGACACCAAAAATCGGAATCGAATCGATTCTCCAGACACTGAGAGATTCGCACCCCTACTCCAGTATAATATAAGTAAATAAATAAATGCATACGATTTTTGTTCAAAATTTTGCTATTAACTGTTATCGCTGTCTGTTGGCAAAATATCCCATGAACCACTGGATATATTTTAATGAACATTTCGAGAGATGATCACTGAATGTACCTCCACAACTGATTTAACTTTTGGAGACAAGCAGTTTCAAGATGGCCACCACAGCCAATTCAGCTTTTAAAGCAAAACATGGTTATAATTCAGTCAGTTTTCAAATTAAATTCAATTTGTTTTTTATTGCGCCAAATCACAACAGAAGTCGTCTCAGGGCACTGAACAGAAACGTTGATTCATTTAAAGTCTGTTAATAAAGTTATTTGGAGCCAGCAGATTGCTTTGAGTTTTCACCTCATCACAGGTTCCCATCCTAAGCAAGCACAGAGGCAACAGTGGGAAGGAAAAACTCCCTCATGAGTTCAAGTTCAACAGTTTTTATTGCCATTTGCATTACATTTGGTACATGAGGTGGAACAAAAGTGTGTCCTCAAGGTCCCATATACAAAAGTAGAAAAAGAAACAGTATAAAGATATACTGTATACACTAAACGAACGCTAAACAGTATAGAATAGCTAAGATATATGCTAAACATTAATAATGTAAATAACACTGTGTATTAAGCAGCAGTCCAGAGAAGAAACCTCCAGCAGAACCATGCTCAGGACAAGCAGCCATCTGCTCCATCGGGCTGGATTTGAGAGGACAGGAAGGAGAAAACAGACCCACAAGGAAAGGACCACGATGGAGGACATCAGGTTTTCTCTAAGAGGAAAGACAAAAGACAGAAATCACATAATAAAGAATAATTACAATTAATAACTATTCATTTGTATGTATTTGGAACTGTTCATTTGATTAAATGAGGTCAATTTATTTTCCAGTAGTCTTAAGTTATGGCAACATAGGATAATGAATAGGTCAGGAAACCGCACCAACTATAGGATTATCAAAAATGCAAGTCTTAAAGTGTCTGTGACATGATTTTGTAACAATGCATAAAATTGCACAACATAAATATCTTGTATCATTCAACTATGTTCGTTTTAGCAAACAAAATGATATATTAATGACAATTCCTGTCAAAGTGAGTTTAAAATTAAAAACCGGGTTTCTTCACGGGACATCTGATTACACGCGAATGCAACATCTGTGACGTAGGAGAAGGAACGTCTTTAGAACGCCCCTTTTACATATTCATGGCGGACAATAAATCTAAGTGAAGATTTGAGCGATTTGTCTTCAGTTTGGGAAGCAGAAAGTTAGATGAACAAGAAACAGCAGGTTCTAATTTAGGTCTGCACCCGTATTTATTTGAGTCTTACCTTTTCAGGAAGCGAGGGAGCTCCGAGGGGGGGGCAGCTTTGTTTATTCCATTCTTGACGAAGGTTTACATCTTTTGGGAAAGTGAAAAGGCTCACTTGTTCACTGATGATATTAGAACACCCAAATGCGACACAACATAACGGCATTTTTCAAGTTATAAAAAAAATAGGCGATCTGGCAGAGAATGAATATGCGTTATCATTGCAGATGCAGACTGACGGTCCTAACCCTACGTCACATACGTTGCATTCGCGTGTAGTCGGATGTCCCGTGAAGAAACGCGGTTTTTAATTTTAAACTCACTTTGAAAGGAATTTTCATTAATATCATTTTGTTTGCTAAAACGAACATAGTTGAATGATACAAGATATCTATGTTGTGCAATTTTATGCATTGTTACAAAATCATGTCACAGACACTTTAAGCCTTTAAAACTGGACAATGTGTCAACTTTACGGACATAAACTGGAAGTTGATTCCAAAAGAGAGGAGCCTGATAACTGAAAGATCTTCCTCCTATTCTGCTTTTGGAAACTGTAGGAACCACAAGTAAGCCTGCAGTCTCAAGAGCAACGTGCTCTGTTAGGAAAATATGGAACAATAAGCTCTGTAATATAAGATGAAGCTGGGTTGTTGAGGGCTTTGTAGGTTGGAAGTGCGATTTTTAGTTTAGTTTTTTTTTTTAGTTTAGTTTATTCATTCATTTTATAATAAAAAACAAAACAATACAACATTATACAACAAATAAATATACAACACATAAATAAAATGAAGAGTGGCAGTAAGAAGAAAAAAATCTTATTTTAAATTATCTATTCATAAAATAATAATTTAAAAGTTTTAAAAGTTTTATTTATTCATAAAACCTGCTCTATGTGCTCCTCATGGATCTTTGCTTAAAACTAGTCTTAACTGTTGAAGTCAGTTCTGTTCATCAGTTAGCAAATATAATAAGCATGACTGGACATATTGTAATGAAACTTTCAAAAAGGGAATTATTAGATTCACATCCATCTCTGATTAGATGTTGGTGTCAATCCAATTCAAGAGGGCAGCCACAGTTAATTAACATTAGCTCGTGCATAAATGCCTATTACTCAGTCAAATTCACAAGGGCCGTGGCGTAGTGGCAATGGCAGTCGTCCCCCGATCGGAAGGTTGGAGGTTCGAATACCGGTTCCCCACACCTTGTGTCGTTGTGTCCCTGGGCAAGACACTTAACCCCGAGTTGCTCCCGGTAGGACTGGATGGCGCCTTGCATGGCGCTACCGGTGTATGAATGTGTGTATGAATGGGTGGATGGTTGGTATTGTAAAGCGCTTTGGGGCCCCTCATAGAGGGCTAGAAAGCGCTATATAAATAAGCTCCATTTACCATTTACCATTCACAGATATTGCACTATATAGTATAAATATAATACTGTACTTATATTTGACATTATAGTAGTTGAGTCATTTGCAGCCTGTGACATGTCGCAATACCACAGGAGATTGTGCATAATGCTGTTTTCAAGACTTAACCAAATGCCTGTTACATCTCATCATAACACAATCTTAGTGTAAAACTCTGAAATGCTAGTTTTGATTGCCTCGGTTTTATTTAAATGCAGCATCAGTGATGTGATTGCATCATTCATTTATAAGCTTGTTTTAGCACTGCATATCCAGCCAATTACACCCCATTTAACAGATTAGATCGTGGGTTTAAACCAGTCCTATTTTTGCTAATAGATGCAATAGAAACTCCACTTTACTTGTCAGTGAGGGTGCATGAAAGTCAGTGTGACCCACTAATCCTTCTTAGAGAATTCCCTTCAATTTAATTGTGTGTCAAACTCATCTGGGATTGCAGATGGAAAGGTTGGATTAAAAAGTGTGATTTGCTGCTCAAGCTTGTAGTCAGCGTGCCGTTGTGGTGTAAGTATGAAGCGATTAACATATGATGGTAATGCTTACAGCGAGCTGTAACTCCATTAATTCAGTTTCTGTGTTGAGATCTGTTCAGTAGTCACTTAGAGCTTGATTCTCGTGGTAATTGAAGTGAAAGAACTGTAAATAATGAAGTGCATGAGTCCTGCTGCTGGAAGATCCACCATGAAATCGCATGCAAAGCAGTTTATCTTTATTTGATTCGACTCGAGTTACAAGTGGTAGTCTTTATTTTCATCTTCTTCTGTTGTTCTTCTGTTGTGAAAGGGCAGCTGCTGACTGAACATTTCCATGTTTTTTTGCATATTTGCTTTGACGTGTTGATGATTCCGTTTGTACTACAGGACTGAAGACTCTCTCATAGAGTTTTATGGTTTTGTTTCATCTTTTGTTTTTCTTTGGCTTAGTTTTGTTCAAATAAAACATGTTTTATTTATTTATTCATGTGTGTTTGCCCCTTTTGTGTTATGGCTTTTGAACCAGGCCATAACAAATTGGGGGCTCGTCCGTGATCTGAACTATTACTTTCAAGAGAAAAGGAAAAACCTTAGTGTTTTTCTGCTGCCTCAGGGTCAGCTGTGCCTGTCATCGATTGATCCCTCAGGGAGGAGGAGGAGGAAGAGGAAGGGGGGTTTGGGTAAAGCTGTCGTGGCGGCTCATTCAGTGAATAGATAAAATGCGTCAAAAGACGACTTCTCACCTCGACTTGCATCTCGGTCCCAGCGGAGCTTTCGTCTTGTGCTCTGTGACACATGGATGTGATGGCCTGTCAGCTCCCTCCAGCCAGCCGCCTGGCTCCTGATGCTGCCTCGGTAGACTTCTGCATTTATCCTCCCCCATCCTCTCAGCAAACACTCAACCGACCTTGGAATGCTGCTTGTTTGCCTTCTGAATACAGTTGTGCTTTTGAACACGTTCACAGAATAACTCCCCACACATCCGTTTCTGCTCCAGCAGTTTTCTTGAACGGTTTTATGTTTTAATAAATTCCCCTTGGTGCTGATAACGAAGGCACAGTGCAGAGCTGGATATTTTTGGCACATTTATGGCAACAAGTAACACTTCTGTTTCTCTGCTACTAGTTTGCACCGACGTATTGTCACATCCAGTCTGCCTGTCACCTTGCTGTGTGTGTGTATATTTACTTACTTGTGAAATACACCCAGTGGAGCAGAAAGTTTGCTTGGCAGTGTGATGGATAGGATGTGGCCTGCAGGTGTCCATCGTTGTGTCTCAGACAGATTTCATGCACACACTCGCATATTGTGACTGTCTTCCTGTCACACAAGCACATCAAGTTAGAGAGGGATGTGCAGATATAACAGTAGGGTGTTTTTAATGACAAGATTTGATATCAGAATTTCTTAAAAGGCCTAACATAAAAAGGCTTTTCTAATGAATGGGATCTGATACATGGAAACTTTCATTCATTTCCTGTAGAGGAAATTAAATCACAGAAGCCCAAGCGAGACATTATTACCATAGGCTAATGGTTATAAAGGACTCCAAATATGTAGGTTTAATTAAAACACTATATGTCAGTCATTCATTTTATGTTTTGTATTTTTATATGTAATGACTTGTAAAGTGAAAGCAAATCTTAGACTGACTCTCATTACAGGTGCATTAACAGAATATCGATGAAGGAAAGGTAAATACAGTAGTCAATTCATTGGCCAAAAACAAAATCTATTAATTTTTTTTTAAAGGCTGGTTAGATTGTCCTTTTTTCTTCTTCTTCTTTTTCTTTCTTCCTAATTCATGGTTTCATGGTCCCCAGAGGACGAACTGCTTATTGGTGGTTCACTGACCCTACTACTATAAAATTGAAATATGTGCCTTGATGCTAAAAACCTCAACATCCTTGGAGTTTACTTTTAAAAAGGACAGTGAACACTTTTTTATTTGCCACTTTAGTTAAGCACCAACACTATTTCGACAATTAACTCCATCCTACATTTGATTTGTAATTTTTTTTAACATGCATATTTGTGATGCACTCTGCCACATAAGATCTCTATCTCCATCTCTTACTGCTTATCTGTAGTGGTGTTATGGAGGCAACTGGTCTAGAAGAGAAACTGGACATCTCTCTCATTATCAGCAATCTCCAGCTCCTCCTGGGGGATCCCAAGCATTCTCAGCCAAGAAAGGATATTATGCCTTCGGCAAGTTCTGGGTCTACTCTGGGGCCTCTTAGCAGTGGGAAGTTCCTGGAAGACCTCCAAGGGTCCAGGAGGCATTCTAATAAGGTGCCCTGAATCACCTTAACTGACTTATTTCGATGCGAAGGAGCTCTACTCCAAGCTCTCCCCAGATGAATGGTGCTCCTCACCCTGTCTCTAAAGAGCCCTGCATCTTTTTTTTACTTACCTGTACTTTTTTTTTTTTACAAAGGTATGTCTCTACCTGTGTGTGCGTGTTTGCTATTGTGGTCATCTCATTACAGTAGTGACCTGAGTCCAGCAGTTTAATAACTTGTGGTATGAAACAGTTGCAGAACCTGGTGGTTCTGGTCCTCTGGCTGCGGTACTTCCTGCCAGAGGTCAACAGAGTAAACAGTCCATATTGTGGGTATGAGTTGTCTCTTTTGACTTTATTTGCTCTGGTCAGACAGTGTCTGAGACCAATGTTCTGGATGGATGAGAGGGGTGTCATAATGATCTTCTCTGCCATTCTCACCACTCTCCCCAAATCCTTCCAGTCTGATGCCGTGCAGCTTCCTTCCCAACCTGAGATGTAGCTGGTCACGATGCTCTTGATGGTTCCTCTGTAGAATGTGGTGAGGACATGGGGTGGGAGCTGTGATCTCTTCAGCCTATGGAGGAAGTATAGGCACTACTGGACTTTCTTCACCAAGGACCCAGTGTTTCTTGATCAAGACAGCTGATTGGTTATGTGCACCCCCAGGACCCTGGTGCTCTCTACCACCTCCACTTCTGTTATTTATGCACAGTGGCATGTGATGTGGTTTTGTTTCCCTGAAGTCAATAATGAACTATTTTGTTGACATTCAGAACCAGGTTATTTTCCCCACACCCATTCACAAGAAGTGCCACCTCTTCTCGGTATGCCTGACCCTTGTTGCTAATCAGGCCCTTGACCATGGTATTGTCCGCATAGTTGATGTGATTGGTATCAGACCTGGCAACACAGTCGCAGATCATCAGGGTAAAGAGAAGCAAACTCAGAACACAGCCCTGGGGAAGCCTGTGCTCAGACTGATAACAGAGGAGGTGTTCCTCCCCACACGTACTGACTATGGTCGGTCATAGAGGACGTAAAGGATCCAGTTCCAGAAGGAGTTGTTGAAGCCTAGTGTAGCCAGTTTGCTGACCAAGTGCTGTGGGATGATTGAGTGCTGAGCTGAAGTCCACAAACAGCATTTGTACATTGGGGGTTTTTCTCCTCCAGATGTTGCAGACTCAGGTGGAGTGCTGAGGCGATGACATAATCTCTTGAGCGGTTGAAGCGGTAAGCAAACTGGATTGGGTCAAAGGAGGGAGTAAAATTAGAGGTGATGTGTTGTTTAACAAGATGTTAGAAGCACGTCATCATGATGGACGTTTGAGCCATGGGGCGATGGTCATTTAGGCAGTGTATTGTTTGTTGTTTAGGCACTGGTATGATTGTGGCTGTCTTGAAGCAAGAGGGAACGACGGCTTGCTTCAGGGAGTTGTTAAAAATGTCTGTCAGCAAAAGGGCAAGCTGGTTTGTACATTCCTTGAGTACTTTTCCTGGTATGTTGTCTGGTCCTGCTGCTTTCCTGGTGTTTGTTTTTCAGTGTCCTACAGACCTCCAATGTTTCTAGGCTTATTGACGGCTCATCAGGTGATGTGGTTTCCGTCATTGCTGGGGAGTTGTTTTGTCCTTGAACTTGCCAAACTATTTAAGTTCATTCAGAAACTCTGTACTGTCATTGCAAGGCATTTTGTTGTCCTTGTAGTTAAATATTGTCTGGATGCCTTGCCACATGCTCCTGGTGTTGTTTGAATCATGGAAACTGCACCTTCATAGCATGGGCACGTTTTGCTTTCTTTATGACACGGTTTAGGTTGGCTCTGGCTGTTCTGAGAGGAGTGTGGTTGCCAGACTGTAACATGGTGTTCTGTGCTTTCAGTATGACCTGCACCTCCCCATGGTTTGCAGTTGGCCCAGGGTATGAAAGTTCTGATGGTACTGACATATTCCATGCACTTCTGAATGTATGCAGTCACAGATGTTGTATACTCATTCACACATACGTTCTGATTGTGTGTTGCTGCTGCTTTGAACACATCCCAGTCAGTGCATTCAAAACAGTCTTGAAGAGCTTCCATAGCTCCCTCTGACCAGACTTGTACCTGTTTTACATGGTTTGCCCCTGAGTAGCATGGGTTTGTATGTTGGAATTAGCATGACAGAGCAGTGATCTGATGAGCCTATGTGTGGGTGGGGTGTTGCCTTGAAAGCCTCTTTGATGTTGCTGTAGATCCAATCCAGAGTCCTCTTGTTGCAAAGCCTACAAACTGATGAAACTGAAGAATAACTGTTTTCAGGTTTGCGTTGTTAAAGTCCCCAGCCACAATAAGAACTCCATCTGATTGTGAACGTTGCAGGTCATTGATGAGATTGTAGTGTTCAGAGCATTTTTGGTGTTGGCAGTAGGAGGATTACAGTACTGTACACTGTTGTGATGCTAATAGAGGTAAACATCCTGGGTAGATGGAATGGCCTGAATTTAACAGTTATAAACTTCACACACGTAGGGAGGGGGGGTTCGGGGGGTTCGAACGAACCGCCCACTTTGCCTATGAAGTCCCGCCTACAACTCCCGCACAACACAAGTCTGTGTTAAGAGGGGTGGAAAGAGAAGATATGGACTGCGTCCTCATGAGGACCCAGCCTAGCTGGGCCAAGTAGGCCACGCACTCACAAGGCCGGGTGGGCTTGACGAAACTGCTGAAATGGGACGGTCTAGCCTTCCGGAGAGCCGGCATTGAAGTGGGTGGGGCGTTCTCTTGAAATGGGTGGGAAGTGTGCGCGCTTGGTGTGTGTGTGGAAAGAGAAGGGACGCCGCAAAAAATATTTGTTAGCTGAATATATATATATTAGTGTTTCTGAGTTTACTGTTTGTTAAAGGACAACACCCACCATGACAGTAACAATTCACCATATTGAACTATTACTGTAGTAGAATATTTCGTCTATTTTCATTTTTGCATTTGGGCCAGGCGAGGGTTAAAAAAAAACAAAAAAAAAACAACCGAGTCCCGAATGAATCCGGAAACGCGGCCGAAAAGTGTCGAAGTGTGGAGTGACTTTTGTCACGTCTCCACCCAGAAGGAAGGGATGAGTTTCCATGGAGGTTTATGAGAGTGAGAGTAAAACTGCATATTTCCTGGTGCATTTTTGTGTACAGTTGGACCAGTGCTCTGTTTTTATTTTTTATTTATTTTATAGACCTTTTTAATAAGATATAACACCGCTGCGACTGTTGCTGGCTGCTCTCCTCTCCTCTGCCCAGAGAGGAGCGAGCCGCGCGGCTTCTCCCGTCTTCTCCCTGGCTCCCCGTTCCGCTGCGTCAGCTTTGAAGTTCGTGCCGGGGCTCGGTTCTGTCCCAGCCTTGTTGCTGGAGCACGGGGAAGCACGGAGAGCACGGGGAAGCCCGCGCGCTCAGAGCTCCGCGCTGCGGCTGCCTTTCTACTCCCGACCTGTCTGGTCAGGGGAGAGAATAAAAAGCCGATGCGGAAATGAATGAATTTGTCGCGATCAAGCGAATTAAACTAGTATGTCTACGTGGATGCTGCTCAGAATATGACAGACATCAGTGAGCAACCGCTTCTCTTTTTTTTTCCTCTCTTAGAGCAGCGGTCATGGAAGTTGATGAAGGCTTATTAAAACTCCGCCTGTAACTCCAAGGCGGAATCTTTAGTGATGTGAATGCCCATATTTGGAGAGGGGCAGATCTTCCCGGAGCTTCTGCTAAAATCTGCTATAAATCATGAAATAACACATTTTGCATTATTTCTCTACAATATAAATAAACGCTCCTGTATTATTTTTAAATAAACTAATAAATATTAATGGCGATGCAATTTGAAAACATGGTGGGTCATGGACTTTAAGAACTGATTACAAATCAGCTTATTTTACACGTGCGTAGCAAGGATTTTCTGAGGGGCAATCGTTTAAAAGACAGAGTGGACCTACGAAAGGCAAGTTGCCCAGTAGCTCAATTGGTTAAGCATCCTGCGGTTGGCGCAGAGATACTTTTCTCGAAGCTGGTTCGAATCTCACTCGGTACGGTTAAAACTTATTTTACGTTTGTCTTTTATTGGATAAAAAAATGAGGACTGAGATTAAAAGGAAGGAGTTTGTGAAACTCCTTTTTTTTTATCCAATAAAAGACAAACGTAAAATAAGTTTTAACCGTACCGAGTGAGATTCGAACCAGCTTCGAGAAAAAGCTCTCTGCGCCAACCGCGGGATGCTTAACCAATTGAGCTACTGGACAACTTGCTTTTCATAGGTCCACTCTGGGTTTTAACAGATCGCCCCTCAGAAAATCCTTGCTACGCACGTGTAAAATAATCTGATTTGTAATCAGTTCTTCAAAAACAGTAAACTCAGAAACACTAATATATATTCAGCTAACACATTTTTTTTAGTCGTTTCTGTAGTTAAATTTTAATGAGATATATTCGCGCTGAGGTTGTTTGAGATGACTAAATAAAGGTTGAATGAATATTCGCGCTGAGGTTGTTGTCAGAACGAGCTGATGACTCAACAACACGCAGCAGCCCCGACCCTGCACGCAGAAAGTCCCACCCCCCCGCAAAATCTCTGCTGGCGCTATGAATTCTGGGATAGCCTCCGTCTTGAAGGTTCCACGGATGCATCCTTCGATTTCGGCAGGAAGTAGGCCGCATTCCTCGGCCGCATGAGGAGGAGTCTTCGAATTGGGACAGTCCTCCGCGCGGGGCAATGACGTATGTGGCCGACAAATGCGCACTCATGAGGACCCAGCCCCTGAATTGAGACACAGCCATGGAGACACCGCTAATGTCAAACCGGTGAACAGGCCTTGATGGTTCACTGGAAGCGCGTCAGGTTGCCACTCCAAACTTTATCTCGACTTGGGTTCGATCCTCACTTGGTTGAACTTATTTTACGTTTATCTTTTATTGGACAAAAAACGATGTTTTGTTAACCACAGGCATAACACAAACTCCTTTTTTTAAATCCAATAAAAGACAAACATAAAATAAGTTCAACCAAGTGAGGATCGAACCCGAGTCGAGATAAAGTTTGGAGTGGCAACCCGACACGCTTCCAGTGAACCACCGAGGCGTGTTGTTCTTTCAAGGTGCACTTTTCCTTTAAATGAACCGCCCCTCAGAAAATCCTGGCTACGCCCATGAACTTTATATCAACAGAGCAGTGGTTGGAGATGATTTTAGCATTCTTTCACCAGTTGTTTATGTAGATGCATACATCACAACCCTGAGTTTTTCCTGTCAGCTCACAATTTCTATCCAGCCAGAATGTTGTTAGCCCCTCCAGGCCAACAGCCGTGTTGGGGATGGACGGAGGTTTCCACCTAAATTAGAGCACACAGTTTGCCTCTCTCCTCGTTGCTTGCTTGAGTTGAAGATGTTTTTTTTTCTCCAGTGCTCAGATGTTTGTGAACAGGAGAGATAAGCCATGTCCTCCATGGGCTGGCTCTCGGTTTGGCCTTTGACTCTTGCTGGCCGCCACGTTTCTACTTTTGGTCACATCACCTTCAATTTACCTTGAGTTGGCTCATGCTTGCATATAACTCTGCTGCTCTGTTGCTTAGTATGCCAAGACCTCGTAAACACTCAGTTGTAACTACTAATCCACAGCCACCGAATTCAATAAGGTCCTGGAATCATAACTTATTCTGTAGTTCGTTTGGTGAGGTGTTGAAGAATTGCAAGTAAAATAGGAATCCAAACTGCTGGGAGACAGTGCACCCCCATAGACAGCCAGACCTGGCACCACCATCTTGAAAGTAGTACTCCTTCCAAAGTGGCAAAATCAACACTCATTGATGTAGTTCATAATGAAAATTGCAACATTTTGTTCTCAAAACAGCTTTGCCCGCCCCTGCTTGATACAAGGCCCAGGCCAAACTTTTTCTCACAAGTATTATGTGACTGGTCAGAAGTTTGTGGACATGTTTGTCCATGTGAAAATGTGCTCGGACATTAAGCTGTATGACTCTTCAAACATACTAAATTCATTCATTCAACCTTTATTTAGTCAGGTAAATCTTTTGAACCTCATGGGCTCATTTACGAAAGCGACCTGCTAAAACTAAAGAACAATGAACAGCAGTGGTAGAATTTCCTTAAACAATAAACAATAAACAAACAAACAATAAACAATAGAAAACAAAAGAGAGAAAAAAACAAAAGAAAGTTTTTTTTTTTTTTAACAAAGTATCAAAAAACTAGCAAAACATTATAAGGTAGACGTATAAAATCAAAGACAGGAACAAATCTGCATTGGTTTTTGCCAGGATTCCAACAGATTCTGAAAACCATTTAGAGAAGTCAAGGTCGAGAGCTTCAGATCTTTTTGTAAGATATTCCATGAAGCAGGAGCAGAGTAGGAGAAGGCCCTTAAATTAGTCAAATGGTCAGAAACTCTTTGATGGCGTTGTGCAGACATTGTGTATGGAGGAGTCTGTCTGCTAAAAATTACGTTTTCTTGGATGACGAATGGATGAAGTGAAGACCCTGATAGGAAGAAACCTGTAGATTGATATACATATTTTGCAGAAGGGAAGGGGAGGGGGGTGGTATCCCAGGAGCTCTGCGTTTGTGTTTCAGTCTATGAAAGGTGAATGCAAAAGTGAACGTCTTGCAACCACGTTGACTGTTCAGCTTTGGATGGATTACGCTGGGCTCTTAAAGCTGAGCCCGGCTACACTGCAATGGAAGCTCATTTCTGCCACTTGTATCTCTTTTTTATGTCATGAGCTGTACTTAATGGCATAAGTGAGGGGTGGATCATAGGTCGACCAGTAAATCGAGAGTTTTGCCTTTCGACTCCACTTCACTATGACTGATTGAATTTGGCCTCATTACAGAGGCCCCAATCCATCAATTCATCTCTCGTCCATTTAACCCTCACTCGAGAACAAGATGCCAGGATAATTGAACTCCTACACATGAGACGCATCAGATGTTTCTTGAAATAATCAGCTCTTTGTACATTTACATTTATTTCTATGATTTATAACAGTGCTACTGTATTTGGATAGAGAGCTATAAGGCTACGCAGGCAAAGGCGGCCTAAATCAGATTTTTTTTTGCCCCTTGTGACCCATATTGAATTTTTAATGATGTTCTGAATGTGACAAATTCTTTTTTTTTTTTCAAATTTGACCCAGGTCTTTTTCATATGAGGGTTTGATTCAGATACATATCCAATTTTTTTCAAATCAACTTCAGTCTAAACGGTCATGTCGCATGTCATCCGACACTTACGTCTGAGAGAGGGGAAAGCGGATCGATCCAAGTATTAATAACAATAACACCAACCTCTTATAGTTTCAGTCTTGGAACTTTGCACCTCTTCAGATGAAGAACAAAAGTGAAGTTGCTTCATCTTCTTTTAATTGGTCATGTCCTGGATGACTGATAATCTACAAAAACCTATACTAGCATTAGAGTCGGACTGTGTCAATGCTAAGATGATGGAATCAATACTTGAGTTTGTTTTTACCTTCAGTACGTTGCTCCAGTTCCAAAAATAAAATGCTGTGCAGGAGTAGAAGCAAAATTAAATATAAACACTGGACCAAACACTCATGACGGGTAATTTATTCAGTTCTGATTGCACAACAACAATCACACATGTTAACATGTGTAGCATTCATAATTGCTTCCTCAAAAACAGCATGCTGTGTGTGACGTCACGTTTTCTTGTGTATGCAGGCCACCTCAGAACTGTAACCAGTTCACGAGTCTGATGGGGTCACATTTTATTGTTAATGTGAACTACCACACCAAAAAATTGGAACTAAGCAAAAATGAAAAACATTAGAATTGAGCATTAAGACCTGCAGTGTGAACGTAGCCTAAGATTTGCCCAACTGTATTTTTTCAAAACTTCACTTTTGAGCTTCTATGTTGTGCTGGTGCTTCCAGGCCAGCTGACTTCTTCACAAACTATTAATTGGTTTCTCCATATAATGCTAAGATTAGTGTTAAAATAATCCAAAATGGTCCCAGGTGGTAGGCTTACCTCTTGGACTAAGTGGTTGAGACTTGCACACACTAATTATGAATAAAACAGCGCCAACATGGGCTTTTGATAATATGTAACATAACAAGAGGAAATCCCAGAAAATATCCAATAAATTAGGAAAAATTACCACTCTGAACTCTAAAACTGAAAAATTTTCCTTAATCCAGGTCTAAATTAAACTTTGATTCTGTAATTTAGGCAATTCAGTACACATTTGTTACCATTTAAAGCAGTCTATGCATATTTCACAGCAGGATCCAAGGAACAAAATCTGATTTTAAACGTTTTTACTGTCAATAGCTAGTTTCTAATGTATTCTGGAAGTGTTTGGACTTTTTCCAGCCTCAAAGCCACTTTGTGCAGGGACACACCTCACGAAAAACACTAAGTCTGTGTGGATGGTGCAGAGTTTGGCTCTTGGCTGTGTTTGTTTTTGGACTCTCGCCTCAGTCTTCCTGTTGGGTTTAGAGAGTCAGAGTCAGAGAGTCTTTATTGTCATTTGCACCGCATGTGGTACATGTGATGAAAACGAGATTATGTACACGGGGTCCCAGTTACATCCAACAACAAATGCAAGAGAAAAACAGTAATAACATCTAGAATTAACTAAGAGAAACATCAACTAGTAATACACTAAGCCCTAATGTAGTGGAAAGAAAAACATCATTATAAACAGCAGCACGAACATGAGTCTGTATGAGCAGATGGTCACAGATGAACACAGCAACAAGAAAACAGATCAGCATCAGCATGATGTGATATTTTGCAGTGTTTATTCTTATTATTTATTTATTCATGAGTCTAACAGCCTCAGGGTAGAAGCTGTTCCTCAGTCTAGTGGTTCTACATTTGATGCTCCTCAACCTCCGTCCTGAGGGGAGTGGGGCAAAGAGTGAGTGTGCTGGGTGAGTGAGGTCTTTCATGATGCAGGTGGCTCTTTTCCTGCATCTGGAGGTGTAAATGTCTGTGATGGTGGGGAGACTGACTCCAACAGACTTCTGTGCAGCCTTCACCACTCTCTGTAGAGCTTTCCTCTCTGCAACTGTGCAGCCTCCATGCCACACGTTGATGCTGGAGCACAGGATGCTCTCCACTGCACACCTGTAGAAGGAGGTGAGAACTGGGCTGCTCAGACCAGCTCGTCTCAGCCGTCTGAGGAAGTAGAGTCTCTGATGACCTTTCTTGATCAGGCTGGTGGTGTTGTTGCTCCAGCTGAGGTTATCATTCAAGTGTACACCCAAGTATTTGTAGCTGGAGACCACCTCCACCGCAGATCCACCTATGTTCAGTGGGGCATGGGTGTGTTTGTTCCTTCTGAAGTCCACAATCATCTCCTTTGTCTTCTTCACATTCATGTGAAGATTATTCTCTTTGCACCAGCTCTCCAGATGTTCCACCTCCTGTCTGTAGCTGGACTCATCATTGTTTGTGATGCATCCCACCACCGCTGTATCATCTGCAAACTTAACAATATGACAGCCTGGATGTGTGGCTGTACAATCATATGTGAGCAGAGTGAACAGAAGAGGGCTCAGCACACATCCTTGAGGAGAGCCAGTGCTGAGGGTTATGGTGGAGGAGGAGAAGTTGTGGATCTTCACGGACTGTGGTCTGTCTGTTAAGAAGTCTAGTACCCAGTTACAAATGGAGGGGCTTAGTCCAAGTGTAGATAGTTTGTCTATCAGAGTTTGGGGGATCATGGTGTTGAAGGCAGATGTGAAGTCCACAAAGAGCAGACGCACGTATGAGTCCTTCTGATCCAGGTGGGTGAGAGCAGTGTGGACCACAGAGGAGATGGCGTCCTCTGTTGATCGGTTCTCGCGGTATGCATATTGATGAGGGTCCTCGTTGATGTTGACGGTTGTCTTGATGTGGGACATGACCAGTTTCTCAAAACATTTAGCGACTATCGGGGTGAGGGCCACCGGTCTATAGTCATTCAGACCAGTCACTGTGGAGCTCTTTGGGACTGGGATGATGGTGGCGGTCTTCAGGCAGGTGGGAACTGACTCCAGTGCAAGTGAGGTGGTGAAGATGTCAGCCAGCACCTCACAGAGCTGGTCCGCACATTCCTTCAGAACTTTCCCTGGGATGTTGTCTGGTCCGGTTGCTTTATGAGGGTTGTTCCTTCTGAGACTGCCTCTCACTTCTGCTGCGGTCATAGACATTTCTTCCAGATAATTGCTGCCTTCACCCTGCCCTATACTGCATACTAAATAAAACAAACTAAGTAAAATACTATAAACTGTCAAAATAGACAGAATTCAGTTGAGTCAAAAGAAGGAATAATAAAATAATTGCTTATTATTACTTTCAGAGCTGAAATTATTTATCAGAAGGTACCTGAAGTCAGTATTCTGCTCTGACTGATGATTTATCCTCCATGTCCAAAACTGGAAATTGTTTCACTGTCCAACCTACAGAAGTGCTCTGTAAGAAGCTGGATCTGTTACACAGTGGAAATTAGAGGAGGCAACCTTTTCTCCAGGGCCTAAAGAGAAAGTTTTGCTGTGTAGGTGCGTGTTTTGATGAGCAGAGGGCTTGACATTCCTACAGCATCTTGTTTGCCTGACACAGTCTGATGTCTGCAGAAGATCAAGAATCAAATTCATCACATAGCTGTCATTTGTACTCGGCTTTGACCCAAAACTGACTACAAGTGAGATTCACATGTGCACTACAGGAAACTGAGTTTCTACAGTGTTGCTCCTGAAATACAATGTAAAATTAGGCAGATGTATTTTTCAACATTAAGGTCTGTGGCTGAAAAAGACTAAAACTATAAGAATATAATCAATAATTAAACATTATTTACATTTTTGGTTACATGGTTTACGCCTAATATGTTTACTGCTGCTGCATATGTGGCTGTATCATGTACCGTATATGTCATGTATGTTATATCATGCCATATATGCCAAATACAATGTATGTCACTACCTTACCATAATTCAGTTAATCTCACTTTTACTCACTACCTGTGCAATAACCTGTGTAATATATGTTAGTTATGTACAATATATTTACCATGTGCATTTAAGCTTATGTTACTACCTTGAAATACTTATTTACACAAATTCATCCTATTTGCACTGTTATGTTGTTGTTTTTTCTTTTGGACCTTTTAAATAGCATATTTCGTTTTCACTTGTCGGTACTTTATTTTGTACCTTTATTGCATTCTGTAGTATTTCTTGTTTGTTTGTTCTTTGTTTTTAGTGGGTCAAATCAGTTCTTCTCATCCTGAACATTTCTTTGTACTGTTGACCTGTTAACCTGCATATGATAAATTAACAACATAACATTTTACAGTGTGGTTTTTAGTGGTTAGCGTTGTTGCCTTGCTGCAAGAAGGTTCTGGGTTCAATCCCAGGTTTGGACCTGTGGTCTTTATGTGTGGAGTTTGCATGCTCTACTCAAGTGCTAATGGACAATATTCATCCAATGGGCCCAAAGGCTTAATTGGCCAGAGTGGCTAGTAGCACTTATGTGACTACTTTTGAGACTAATTTATCTCCATACAACCTGACTCTTATGGAATAACAAAGTTTAGAAAATTAATTTATATTTTCAAGGATACTTATGTTCAAAATAAGATTATCATCAATTCAATTCAGTTTATTAATATAGCACCAAGTCACAACAGAAGTCATCTCATAACAATGAAATCAGCATAACAATAAACAATTTTTCCCATGCTGTTTAATAACTTTACCTAATGGAAGCATATATAAAGTATAAGGTAAATAGTATTGGTCTGAGCACTGAACCCTGAGGAACTCCATGACTAACTCTGGTGCATAAAGAAGATTCATTATTTACATTTGGCGTTAGTCAGTTGAACTGTGAGGCAAAAAGTAGAAACTATTGTATGAAACGAAAGCTGGCTGACTACAAAAAGGATCATCCATACCATACCATACCATACCATTTTATTTATAAAGCACTTTCAACAGGAACAAGTCCACACCAAAGACTTTTTAATGTCTCGTCTGTGAAGTTCTTGTTAGTAATCAGTATTGTGCCTGTTGTAAAAATAACAGTAATTAATTTGAAACATTAATAAAAAAAAAAACACTCTAAAATGAGACAAGCTAATGGCTAGTCTGAGCAGAGCCCAGACCTACAGTAAGTAGATTTCTGCCGTCTTGAAACAACTCCAGTCCAGACGGTTTAGCTGTTAACCTGAATGCTAACTTTATATAAACTTTTAAACTATCACCTTTGAATTAGTTGATTGTTTACATCCAGTCGAAGTAACTACATGTTTGTAAAATAAGGTTGTGTGTTCACTTGGACAGTTTTAAAATTTTGAGTTTTTACGCTGAATTCCTTCTCTCTCTCTCTCTCTCTCTCTCTCTCTCTTTTTTTTTTAATAAGCCAGGCTGTCATTTTGTAACGTTTCACACGGATCGTTAACTTTAAAATGAACCATTACTTCTAACAGACCACAGTCAACTTGGTATTACGTGTAAATAACTACAAAGTTCTGTGTAAATATTCAGCTAAAACAAAAGTAGCTGATGTAGCTATTTATAAAATAGCTTTTGCGTGAACCACAATGATTTTTCTTTTTGTATTGGAGTTTTAACACAACAGGGGCCTCATGTACAAAGACTTGCGTGGACTTCTTACTGAAACGTGACGTACGGTCAAATCCAGAAAACGGCGTACGCACAAAAAAATCCAGATGTATCAAACTGTGCGTACGCCGGAATCCACGCACATTGCTTTTGTACATCACAATCAACGTGGAATTGAGCGCACATGAGAGAGTGGCCGACTCCGCCTTTGACACGCCTCCATATAAATATGCAAATTCATTTAAATATGCCCTGCACCAGAGGAATGTCGTCTTGTCCCATCATGCATCACGTTCTTCAACTGCTAAAACAGCTAAAAATAAACAAAAAACAAGAATTTAAGCTGTGCAAAACTATTCAGTCTTTCTGTTTTTTATATTTTTTGCAGGTTTTCATTTAAATATGCCCTGCACCAGAGGAATGTCGTCTTGTCCCATCATGCATCACGTTCTTCAACTGCTAAAACAGCTAAAAATAAACAAAAAACAAGAATTTAAGCTGTGCAAAACTATTCAGTCTTTCTGTTTTTTATATTTTTTGCAGGTTATATTCTAATTGCGTCCATGTGGATGTAATAATTGTTAATCATGTGTGTTTGGTGTGAACAATAATGATTTTCACATCATGAACAGTTTCTCAGAATCACCTCTAAGTGTCGCCAATGGAACCAAAACCACAGAAACGTGCGTACGCCAGCCCTGGAGTTGGCGTGGGGCTGCGCACATTTCCACGTTCAGTTCTGTTTTGATACATACGGAGTTTTGCGTGGAAAATGGCGTACGCAAGGTTTTTGTGCGTACGCACCGTTGATACATGAGGCCCCAGAAATCTATTTGGTGCTCAGACTGGCTGTTAGCCCTTTTCACCCAAACTACGGTAATAACCTCAAGAGAGTTCTGCTGCAGGTAACATATTGACAACTGATAACATCTTCACTGAACCACATCAAATCATCCAGACTGTCCTTTTGATGTACAGCGACTCCTCTGTCTTGTGCTTTGCAACAGATGGAAGCAGTGATACTCGGCTGTCAGGCTTCACAAATCGATTTGTTTTTGAAACCATCTGAACATAAGTAAAAGAAACATTCTGTTGCATGAACCTTTACAGATAAAACAAAA
Source organism: Garcialebias charrua (assembly GCA_038048925.1). NCBI lineage: Eukaryota > Metazoa > Chordata > Actinopteri > Cyprinodontiformes > Rivulidae > Garcialebias > Garcialebias charrua. The sequence continues at coordinate 63,925 of JBBPBX010000284.1, forward strand.
CATTTTAATGTTAAGGGATGCTTTAAGATGAATCTGAACTCAGTCTAGCTGCAGAGGTATATTTGTCCTTCCATTAAATGATATTCAAGAGACGAACAGTGAATAGTGGCTTTTCTTGTGCTCTTTAAAATCCTCCTCACCCTTTCTCTTATCCGCCCTCTCTTTGTCGGCCTCAGGCGTGACGTACGCGGAGCTGCGTCGACCTTGTCGGACCATGGTCCTGGTGAACCCCCACAGCGGGCGTGGACAGGCCCTCCAGCTCTTCACCGACCACGTGCAGGGCATGCTGACCGAGGCCTCCGTCCCCTACACGCTCGTCATCACAGGTTGGTCAGAAACACGCTTTCCACTCGCCCCAGGGGTCATCTTCTTATAAAACAGAGGATTAAACCTTTGATCTTTTACAGAACTAGGTCATGCACGTGCAAGTGGAAATGGACTATACTGTGTGGACCAACGTTTAATCTCCGCACGAATTATTGTTTCTGTCATTTTAAATTCAAAAGCCTCATGTTCACAGAAGACACCAGCATGTGCGCATCTGCATTAGTTTTATTCCAGTCATGCCAGTTGCTTCGTATTCAGTAGGGTTTGAAAATGCCCTTTGATGACTTTTTAAAGCATCGTTCTGGGTATTCTGAGGTTAAAAAAAAATAAACCACACATATTGTATAAATTTCCCTCCCTCATATTCAACACTGCTGAACATGGGTCCAGTAATTTGACAGGTCCGCCGGCTCCTTCGGCGTCAGCTTGGCAGTATGCAGCTGAATCCCTGCAGCAACTCAGAATCAGAGGCAGATCCTGACAGCGAACGCAGCAGCAGCAGCTGTGTTTTATGTCTCTGGGAGAAAATGGGCTGTTGTGCTTTTTGCAGGCGTTTACCGCAAGACTTCTCTAAAGGAGAGTCAGCGGCTGGACGAGGATGGAAACACAGCGGCCTAATTACTGTGGTCAACAAAGAGGAACTGAGCTGGACAGAAATGAAAATAGAGAGAGCGTGGATCACTGAGGTCGACTGCTTGTAAGAAACAGCAGGCGGTGAGAGGTAACTGTGGTGCGGTTCACTCAGCGCACACAGCCTCAGTGAGCGTATAACACCGCTTTAGCCCACAGACAGGCAAGTACCAGTGGAAGCTCGTCTTGTGTCAGTGTGTACCTTCTACATACTGTATGAAGCATCGAGTGGACCCAATTTAAACCTTACCTGGATTAACCTCAGGAGAAGACAGCAGGCAGGGACTTTTAGGGGAAACTGACCATTCTGTAGAGAAATTATATAATTCACCTGATTGCAAGCATTTTACTCATAATATATCAAAATACTTCTGTAGCACATTCACCAGGGGATTCAAAACAGTTTTTTAAAAACCATTAGCTGATCCATGTTTAGGTTAGTTTGACGTTTGTCCAGTCACTTAGTTTTTTGGTTTTCTAGATCAGAACATAATACAACACAAGGCGTAGGGTTCCTTTTAGACGACGCTCATCTTATGTTGAGAAATGATGCAGTTCTACTCATTTTGGAAAACCTTGAAAATCACGTTACAGATAATCTCACATTGTATTTTTGCATGTTACAGTCAGGGTAAATCATGTTGTGAATTGCTTTGTTACTATCGCACCAAATTTTTGCTCAAAATTTGTCAAAAAGACCAAGTTGTAACTGTTTTTTTAATTATGGTTAATGTTGATTACCGTATTTTCTGGTCTATAGGTCGTACCGGTGTATAGGTCGCATTGTCCAATTATCACCAATAGATTGGAAAAATCCTTAGATAGGTTGCACTGGTGTATAGGTCGCACCTACGTTTAGCTCTGCTGCAAATGTCTGCCACAGGAGCGCACAGCAAGGCTTTTAAGAAGATTAACACTTAAAAACAATTATTTGTTTGATAAAAATTATAGCAAATATGTGTCTGAGCTGAACTTTTCCTTAATAAATGAACATAATTGTGAAATGAGCTGGATTTAAAAATTTGTTTAGCCGAAAGTGATAACAAGCCATATATAGGTCGCACCGGTGTACAGGTCGCAGGCCTTGAAAAAACATAAAAAGGTGTGACCTATACACCAGAAAATACGGTAGCTGTGGTGGCCATCTTGAAATGGGTTCGCTCAAAAATAAGTTGTAGATGTGCATTCATTAATTATTTTCTGATGGTTTCATTAAGATCCATCTAATTGTATTGTAGATGTCTTTTCATTTTTCTCCAGATATCAATTTATTCAAGGTCTTGTTCCTGACTCTTATGATATGAAGACCTTTGGACTAATATCTTTTAGTTAAGTTCTGTCTTAGTGAGAATGCATTAGAAGTCTTAAATATAATTTTAACCTCTTACTGCAATTAATCTTGAACCTCTAGAAAATCCATTCAGCTTTCACAAATTAGCATATTATAGCTTAATTTATTCAGATTTTGATATTTAGAACCATTCTTGTAAAAATTAGTCTTTACCTTTAAATGCTGGTGAAGATTCTCAGTCGTCCAGGACATGATAAATCAAAAAAGGCGTTCAATACAAGATCAACTGGACTTTATTTGTAACAGAAGACGTTTCGCTCATCATCCGATGAGCTTTCTCAATTAAAGTTCAACGTTTCTCATCTGAGAATGTTCAATTTATTTATGATATTTTGCTAACATACTGTTGACTCCAACAGTTAACACTAAAAGTAATTGGCAAATATCTGGCACAATGAGTAGAAGTAGGGATATGTATTGTTTATGACTTCAATCTACGACAATAACAAATATTAGCACATTTTCTGTAAAGCTTATTAGAAAGCACAAAAACTGCAATAATTCATAGTCATATGGTTATGACAGCCATCTGTGATTTGATTGGCTCTAAAAGTATATCAGTTGTAGAGGTACTCAAACTGATTTTTTTCTGAAAGTTTTATTTAAATCCATCAAGTGGTTCGTGATAAATTTTGCGAAAAGACATGAAATTACCTCTAACTAGGTAATGGCGGCTGGCAAACATTTTCGCAAGGATTTTGAGCAATCTGTTTTAAATATATGCAAATAAACCTCAGATGAACCACAAAACATTGCAAAATACTCGTATTAATTTATTTTTTACAAAAACTAATACAAATACGAAGTGAAAATTTAAACACCAAAACACACTGGTGGTAGTTCAGTCTGTAGACAGAAAGATTGATCCACAAGTCGTAAACTCTAGATAATTGTGTTAATCTCAACGGGATTGAACTTCTCAGCAAATTCCCCTCCAGAAAGATCAAACTGTGCAATTATTAAATGAAGTCTAAAATCCCTAAAACTACATCACCAACTCAACAGTCCCAAGTTATCAAGATATTTTGGTTATAAAACACATGCATGGCCTGTTTGGACGAGCCGTCAGCAGAAAGCCCCTTCCCTTCACTTTAATATCGAACATGGTGGTGTGGTACACTACATGTTACGTTATACCACTACTACGTCGTCCGTCCATCCATCCATCCATCCATCCATCCATTCATCCATCATTTTGTTCTGAGTTGGGTCACTGGGGGCAACAGCTTGAGCAGGGAGACCCCAACGTCTTTTTCCATGGCCATCTTTTCTAGCTCTTCAAGGAGGACACTTAAAGGGTTCCCAGGCCAGCCCAGAGACATATTCTCTCCAGCGTGCCCTGGGTCTTCCCTGGGGTCTCCTCCCAGAAGGACATGGCCGGAAAACCTCCTTAGGTAGGTGTTCAACCTTACCAGATGCCCAAAACACCTCAACTGTCTCCTCGATGTGGAGGTGCAGCAGTTCTACTCTGAGTCCAGCCACCCCGCAAAGAAAATTCAGTTTAACAGCTTGTATCCATGAGCTTGTTCTTTCTGTCACTGACTAAAGTTTGTGCCCACTGGTGAGGGAAGGGACGTAGACCCACAGGTAAACAGAGAGCTTATCCTTGCAGCTCAGTTTCCTCTTCACCATAGTGGACCGGCACAGCGCCTGCAGTACTGTGGCAGCAGCACCAATCCATCTGTCTGTCTCATCCCCCCATCTTCACTCAATCATTAACAAAGCCCCAAGATAAATAAACTCCTCCACTTGAGGCAGAACCTCGCTCCCATCTCAGAAAGGGGAGTCCATCTTGTTCTGACTGAGGGCCTTGGCCTTGGATTTGGATGTGCTGATCCTCCAAGATATCACGTTGCACCATTTATTCAGACCAACTCTCAAACATGGTGGCAGAGAGATCATGATTGGGGCTTGCCATCCAGCTCGAGGGCCTTGTGTTTAACAACCTAAAGTATCCTGGCCAAAAGCAGGCTGTGTGAGCTGTATTTGATTTACAAAGTAGAAACAGGAGCAAATCTGCAAGAAAATGATCAATGTGTTAAAATTGTCATGCCAAAGTTCATTAAACAACACAATGATGGGCTTTTGTGAGAGCTGTGCATGAACAAATTGTTACAAAAGTAAGTGAAGGCATCGTGTGTGTGTGTTGTGGTGGGACACTCGCTAAGGAAGTGTCTGGGAAGTAAAGCATCAGTCCCAGATCTGGCAGCCTCAAAGAGCCGAGTGAGCCGTGCAGTACTCCATCTGTCACTAGAGCCGCCTCCAGTTCGTTCAGCACACAGCCAACACACAGCAGCAACAAGGGGAGTAAATGGGAGACCTCAGACGTGTGGGGGGAGGCAGATACGGAAAACTGATCAATACTTACAGAAGACGATTTCCATCAGAAATGCAGTGCCTCTTAGCTTCCCGTCTGCCATCTCCTCAATCCTCTCTCCCTCTTTAAAGCTGTTTCCGTTCTCCTGCACTGGGGAGTCTCAGCTGGCAGGGACTGTAGACTTTAGTGCAAGTCCGCCGAGACCCCCGGCAGAGAGAGAGCGACTCAAGGACGGTGCCAGAAAATCTAGGCTGAACAAATAGTTCCCCTCTCCAACCAACATGCACACACATCAAGCTGAGCGGCTGAGTAGCCACTGGATGTGTGATGTGTTTGGGGGAAATTGAAAGTCGTTTCTGACTAATCTCACTGATCCCCGTACCAGTGGCTGGAAAGAGTGGGGGGTGGGGGGGTGACATGTCCTTTTCTTTACCCTTGTCTGTCCCACATCCCGCCACATCTCCTGCCTTGTCTTTTAGTTTTTACTCTTGCATTCCCTGTGTTCTTCAGAGCACCAGAACCACGCGCGGGAGCTGGTGAGGAAGGCCGACCTGTCACAGTGGGACGCTCTGGTCATCATGTCCGGTGATGGGCTACTGTTTGAGGTACACCTTCCTTCTGCTTACTAATCATGACAGTTGTTAATCAGCCACAGATGGAAATCCACCTTCCATCCGCTTCTGTGTCTATTTTCAGCTTTTCTTGGAAACGGAATATGAAAATGTAATTGGCTCTCAGACATGACAAAGGAGATCAGGTGCTGTGGTTGTTGCACCAAAGACCTGGAGCCTTCTAGAAATCATCTCGTCTTATTTTTGGTCTCAGTTGATACAAAACAAATGTGTCCAACAGATAATTAATTTTTCAATACAATGCAATGCAATATAATATACGATTTTCAATGATACAATACTGTTTATACCAGCAGTTCATGCTCAATAATCCAGGTACAAATCCAACAATGTTCAGTCATGTCATCCATTTTTTGCTGAGACGTTTCATCTCACATTACATAATACAATACACAGTATAAGTGCTAGGTGGTGTTGTCGTATGTTCCCATACAATGGGGAAATGAGTTCTTTGCATTTAACCCATCACACCTGGGATACACCCAGGGAGCAGTTAGGGATTAGGTGTCTTGCGCAAGGACACCACGACATGTGGGAATGGCTGGGAGTCGAATCGTGACTTTCTGGCCTCAAGTCGGCTGCCCTACCGCTACACCACTTCAGCCCCAGTAATCCCCATATATGTGATGTGATACAGTACGGTACAAAACCACTTTATCTGTCAGTAAAACTCTACAATACGTATTACACCTGTTTTTTATCTCTACACTGGTTTCCTATTGAAAGGTCAAGGTAGCTTAGCTTTACCTCGTACCTTTTTCAAATCAAGGGAAGCTGCCTTTCGTATTCGTGCTCCTTTTTGTTTTGCTAAATAATAAGTCTGTATTGTTGCATTTATTTATTTTTTCATCACAATATACTGTCTGGATGTGTCTGTCTTCATGAATGTTTATCTAAAATCATTGTTCTTCCATCTGTTGGGTTCATTTACTTACTTTGTGCCTGAAATCAGGGAAAACCTGGAAAATTACATTCACCTTTTCCAGACAGGGAAAACTAAGGGAATTTGAGAAAAATGTCAAAAATTAGGGGAAACTCGGGAATTTGAACACTGATCTGATTACAAGATGAACTTTCTGAGATTTTGACCTGCTATCATGGAGTCCACGTTCTGCTTCTACATTACTGACTGGTTATAGTGATTTTTAGTATCTGATGTTTTAAAATATAATGAATTATTCAGAATGATTGCTATATGCACGTACCGTAGGCTCCAGTTCTACTGAAACAGGAAATCCTTTGCCTGCAACCTAAAACACTAAGTCCTGAGCATTTAGTGTGACTAAAATGTCTCCTGGAATGTTCAGAGTTTACTCAGGGAAAACTCAGGAAATTTAATTTTTATGAAATGCTGAGAACCCTGGAAATGTACTTTCTATATAAAGTTTCATTTAATTTTCTTATGATGCATTTAAAATTGCAACGAGGCGGAAACTTTCCAGTAAATTTTAGGAAATTTGGGGAGTTAAGCTGGGGAATTTTGGAAATATTTCAAATTGGAAACTTTCCATAATACAGGTAGTCCCCGACTTACGAGCGCCCTCACTTACGAGGTTCCGGACTTACGAGCTGGCGAATTTTTGGAAAAAACGCAAAAAATACAGAGTTTTTCTGTGTTTTTTCACCACAGTTCGTTAGCTAAACATGTGGACACACGTTTCCGATCATTTTTATGCACTAGTAAGCAGTTTTTCGATGAAAAACGAGTGTTTGTAGTCGCACTAGCAAAACCGTTCCAACTTACGAGCGAAATTCCGGACTTACGAGAACATGTGCTTCGTGTTCCAACTTACAAATTTTCATCTTACGAGCACCTCGTTGTAACGGAACTCGCTCGTAAGTCGGGGACTACCTGTATTTATGGGAATTAGTTGGAAACTGGGGGTAGTTTAAGCATTTTGGATCATACCCAAACAAAACTAAAAATGTTTTGTCACAGGAAGATATTGTCAAAAAAATTATTTGACCCAAAGTTTATAAATTAAACTAATCTATTGATTTAATTTGCATACGATGGCATCATTGATGACATCACCATATTACAAACACACAACCATTAGAAAACAATAGATTTCAACCATTTTTTTCCAGTTATTTTTTGTTGTTGTGGTAATCCTTTTCTAAACTCATGTACACAACTCTGAACCAAAATAGTAACGTTATATGATGTTTATGTTTATATCACCGTACTTGCATTAAAAAAAAATCTAAAATCAGTTTCATATCACAAAAAAAAACACTGGAACATCCAAATTTATGTTAAAAAAAGTCAAATGAACTCTGAACAAAACTACTTGCATGTTATTTGATCACTAGTCTTTTTTGGGGGTGTCATTTTATCTACAAAAAAAATCTGTAAATTGCATTTCACAACAAAACTAAATACCGTACACCCACTAAACGTATAACATGTTACTGTTTCTTTCTGTTTGGACATGTTCAGCTGATGCAGTGTATCATTTTTTATTTCATAGTACCTCTAATTACATGATACAACAATGAAATCTGATGGTTTTAGTAAAAATTGTGCTAAAATATTTATAAACCAGCTATATTTATATTTTCATTTATACCCATAAATTCCTATAGTTTCCAACTGAGAAAAATACAATACATAATACACACGGATATAGTCAAATTCATTGTATTTGTCCTTGAAGCTCTTTACCCTTGACCTTCATCATGCTTTGGTTTATTTAGGGACACTTTGGTTGGTGTAATTTATTTTTCTTCTTCACCCAGGTGATAAACGGTCTGATGGAGCGAGAAGACTGGCAGCAAGCCATCCAGACCCCTCTGGGGATCCTACCAGGTGGTTCTGGCAATGCCCTGGCTGCATCCGTCCACCACTGCTCACAGTGAGTCACTTTATTAATGAGTCATTTAAATGCATCAGCTAACGGTGCAGAAGACGATCCTAGTTAAGTAAAAAAAAAGGTCAATTTATCTCCTTCCTGTGTAATTATGGTAAAGGGCTGACTGGGCGCATCATTCCTCTGGAGGGTGGAGACACCAGGACTGCTTTGCTGTGCAGAAAGAGGTCATTTCAGTCTGCTCAGACTCCCAAAGGAATGATGGAATGGCTTTAAAAATTCGGGCATTTGGACTGATTATAGTCCAGAATGTAAAATGGGCACTGCTCAGACTCCCAAAGGAATGATGGAATGGCTTTAAAAATTCGGGCATTTGGACTGATTATAGTCCAGAATGTAAATGGGCAGAATTTGGAGCCAGCACACGTCGGTGTCATCTCCACCTTCTGGCTGCTTGTTTAACATCAAAGAAGCAAAGCTAAAAATAAAATAAAAAGCCATGAAACACATCAGCATAACTAAAATATCTCAGATGTACTCAGTAGTGAACTTTAAAACATGTGAACCCCCATCAACAGGTTATTTGAGTTTATTTGTGGCAGGTGTAGACACAGTTCAACCCAAACCAGCCTGCTGTTTCTGTGACACTCTGACTCGGGCTTGAAGAATGGGATGAAACCCTGAAAGAGTTTATATGGTCATTATATTTTGCCTTAGTTTCTACATTTTGGTGCAGAAAATCCCCCAGCATGAGAAAAAATTTACACTAAGTTCATTCACTTGGTTTTAGAATACAGTACTGTAGTTTTACTACTGCAGTACATTGTAATTAGGAATGCACCAATCCACATTTCTCGCTTCCGATCCGATCCTTAAAACTGGGTATCGACCGATACTTTCCCGATCCGATACTGTTCAGGTATGTGAATCTGTATAATGAAATTTTTGCACTGAGACTTTTCATTTAAACATTGTGTGAGATAAACCCAATGAAGACACTTTTGAGCCTTACAACTGAAAACTTACAAACTTTAACAGCACACAAGAGGCAGGTCTATACCACACACATGTCCTTCTCACTCATGGTGCAGCTGGAAAAACTAAAAAACCACTAAGCATGATGGGAAAGACAACACAGCCCACTCCCCTTAACCACTAAGAGGGTGGATTTTGTTGTCTTTCCCATAATGCTTAGCGTTTTTTTGTTTTCCAGCTTTAGGCAAGTACCGCTAAGCATTATGGGAAAGACAACAAAATCCACTCCCTTAGTGGTTAAGGGGAGTAGACTGTGTTTTCTTTCCCATCATGCTTAGCGTTTTTTTAGTTTTCCAGCTTTAGGTGCAGCTGGAAAACTAAAATACCGCTAAGCATGATGGGAAAGACAACGAAATCCATTCCCTTAGTGGTTAAGGGGAAGGGGCTGTGTTGTCTTTCCCATCATGCTTAGCGGTTTTTTAGTTTTTCCAGCTGCACCATGAGTGAGAAGGACATGTGTGTGGTATAGACCTGCCTCTTGTGTGCTGTTAAAGTTTGGGTGTTTCATGTTGTGAGGCCCAAAGTGTCTTCATTAGGTTTAACTCACACAATGTTAAGACGGCAGTCACAGAATGTGATGGAACACAAGTGCTCTTTGAAGCTGGATTGGAAAAGTATCGGCAGGTTGGATCTGATATCTAATACTTAAATTATGCTGGTATCGGATACCAATACTGGATCGGATCGGCCCCATCCCTAATTGTAATAATTACCTCTAATCACTCCATCAAAGTTCAGTCAGATCATCTGGACAGTTTCTTTCTTTCTTTTTTGTTGTTGCGACATTTCGTCCTTCGTCCAAAGGACTTCTTCAGTCCAAGAAGCCACAGCAAACTCAGTCCCACAAGCAGCACACTCACATAGTGAGTGAGCCAACCAGTTTACTGGTGATTAGCTGGTTTTTGGGGCCCGCCCTCTCACCCGTCAACTCCTCTGAGTCAGCCATAGCCAAAGTGGTTCAAACCATCAAAGTTCATGCGCTATAATCCAGGTTTTAAAAAATCCAACAAAGTTCAGTCAGGTCATTGGGACAGCTTCTGGACAGGATTTTTTTTACCTGTATTATCGAGCATGAACTTTGATGTTTTGAACCTCTAACTACTTTAGTTTTTTTATTTTTGTTTGTTTGTTTGTTTATTTTTTATTATGTATTATTTACCTTTAACAATGACAGGTGTGAGATATGTCAGATAAACTGATTACTGTACAGGTAGTCAGGAGCTGCTTTGGCTTCTCTTTGTGACTTTAGTTCTGAGGCGTGACGTCTCACCGTGTTAACACAATCATGGTTTCACTGCTAATTATTAGTGTTTATTTTTAGTGAGGGTGTTAGCAAGCTGCAACAGTGGAGCCTCATGAACCATGGCAGCCATGGCTGTATAACATGCACCAACCTAAGGCGAGCTGAGAATCAGCGCTTCTCTCTAACTGATTTCAAATCTGTGCGCTTGGTTTTGAAATCATTAACCACGGACCCTGATCAGTTCACTACAATCAGTGAGAAAAGTTCCTTTTTAAGTTTTCTTGTACATTTTTTATGGTTAGTTATAATAGTGTTCCATAAATTTCATTGTACAGGTAGTCCTCGACTTACGACGGAGATCCGTTCCTACGCTGCGTCGTAACTCGAAAATCGTCGCAAGTCAGAAAATACGTCCAAACGGCACCTCATACATACAGTACTGTATTTTTACCAAGCACTTAGCCTATCCTAACACATTATCCTACATGATTATCAAAAAACACATACCGTACATTCAGAGCCATAATGAAGGGGAAAAATAGTTAATTTCTTACTGGGAGCTGGTGAGCTGTGCAGCTTCCTGCAGCTTCACGCGGTCCACAGCGTTTACAGCAACGCCTGTTAGCATGTTAGCTCGTTGCTCAGCTGTAGCCCCTCTGCCTCGTAAACCGCCGCTCCAAACAATAAGGTCTCCTGTATTTCCACGCACGGTCCAGAGTTTTAAGGCTGAAATATACCTGAGCGTCCTCCCTTACGCCACTCTACGCGCGCATTTTGTGCGCATGCGTTTCGCTGATATAGCTTCAGAAACTATCAGCTTTCAAATGCTCACGTTCTCGCTCCAAATCCTTGTTGTAATATGAGCAGCTGCGCGCGGAGGGGACTCAACTGAGGTCGCTGATTGGTCACTTGCTGACACGCCTACTGAAATGATTGACAGCTTTCAGTCAGCTCAGTGAAACCTCGAGAATGCATCATGAGCAGCTCGCTGAAGACCGCTGCGGTGTTCTGATGCGGTGTTTCTACTATATATGTTATAAAAAGTTATCTCAGAAATAAAAATAATAACAGGGAGCGCTTTTCCTGCAGCACACAGTCCACCAGGGAATATTTAAAACATTGCGCACCCAGGTAGGACCTGAATTCATTCATTTCAGTGAACGGAGGAAGAAGCGGTTACTTGACNAGACAGGTACGAGGTACATACTGTACTTGGCACTTAAGTTGCTTTGCCTTTAATAAGTGCAACTGGAGTTGGTTCTCGTTTTACTGGTTTTTCTCAGGTGTATCTAAAAAAGTTAATTCTGGTCCTCTGAACATTCAAAAAACAACACAACAACAAAGAAATTGTAGAAATGTTTCGTCTTTCCTCCGAAATACTTCTTCTTCGACTGAAGTCTTCGTCTTCGACTGAAGAAGTCTTTCGGAGGAAAGACGAAACGTTTCCACAATTTTTTTTGTTTGTTTGCATTGTTTTGTTTTGTTTTTTTGAATGTCCAGAGGACCAGAATTAACTATTAGATTTTCTACCTGGATTATTGACCATGCATTAGGATATTCTCAGGTGTAGGTGAGCTACCACTGTGACTTGTTTCCACACTCTGTGAGCGGGATCATGAATGCAAAGTAGGCGGTTTCTTGTAGAGCTGTCCAGCTCAGCCTGAATTCTCTGATCAGCCAATAAAGCCTCTCCAGGGAGGCACCCAGGAAGTATCCTTACCAGATGCCTGAACCACCTCAACTGACTCCTTTTGATGTGGAGGAGCAGCAGTTCTACTCCCAAGTCTCCAGGATTACTGAATTTCTCATCCTATATCTATGGGAGAGTCCAGCTACCCAGCGGAGGAAACACATTTCAACTGCCTGTATTAGCGATATACTTTTGGTCACTACCCAAAGTTGGTGACCATAGGTGAGGGTAGGAACGTAGACTGAATGGTAAACAAGACAGCATTGCCTTACAGCTCAGCTCCCTATAACACAATGGACCAGCACAGAGTCTGCAAGACTGCAGATGCTGCACCAATCCATCTGTCAATCTCACACTCCACTCTTCTCTCACTTGTGAACAAAACCCAGACATACGTACCGGTACTTGAACTCCTCCACTTGAGGCAGAACCTCACCCTTGACCCAAAGAGAGCAATCCACCCTTTTCCAACTTAGAACCATGACATCAGATTTGGAGGTGCTGATTCTCATCCCAGCTGTTTCACACTCTGTTTTGAACTGCTCCAGTGAGAGCTGAAGATCATGGCATAATGACGCCAACAGGACCCCATCATCTGCAAAGAGCAGAGATAGAATCCTGATACTACCTAACTGGAACCCCTCTGCCCCCGGCTACACCAATAAATTCTGTCCATAAAAGTTATTAACAGAATCTGTAACAACATGTTGTCCCAGATTCTTTTTCTGATTCTGCCCTGGCGGAGTCCAACTCCCACCCTGAAGGTGTCCAACTTACTCCAGGCAATGCAAACCAAACTCTTGCACAGCTTGTATAGGGACCAAACAACCTGTAGCAACAGCCCCACAATCCCATTCTCACGGAGAAGCCCCCACAGTAGCCGTGTTTCCATCAAGGTTTCTAGGTGCGCATTTTGAAGTATCGCAGCAGAAAAGCTTAATGGAAACGGCAAAATCCGTATTTACTTTCTCAAGTTCGCCAAAAAGTTTATACGCTCGCTTGAGGTGGTTTTTGGGATGTTCGAAAATGAGCAGATGCGCACAGCGACAGATGGAAACACATTTGCCGACTCGTGCTGCCGAAGCGAACATTCACGTCACGTGACTGATCAGCTGTTTCCGCTCCGGACAACATGTAACATCGCTAAAACTAGTTTGTATGACAGAATAAATACAACTCGACCGATAGCAACACGTACCTGAAATATTCTCTCCATTTTGACGAGATGTGTGGCCAGGTTCTGTTTTCAACTGCTACTTCCTGTTTACTGTAGACATGCGCTGGACATGCGCAGTGCTGACGTCTGACGTAATGACGCTGACGTCTGACGTAATGACGCTGTGCGTGGCTTGGTAGATGCGCTTCAAGCCAGCAGATGGAAACACTTCTGCTTCGCATTAATTTGTATTTACATATTTGCGAGATTTCAAAAATTAGCTCAAAAATCGAAATGAAAATGGATGGAAACACAGCTACTGTACCTCAAAGAACACGATCAAAAGCCCTCTCCTAGTCCATAAAACACGTAAACTGGCTGGGCAAACTCCCATGACCCCTCAAGGACCCTAGAGTAGGTAAAAAGCTGACCCAGCATTCCATGGCCAGGACAGAACCCACATTGTTCCTCCTGGATCCGAGGTTTGACTAACAATCTGACTCACTTCTCCAATACATGTGAATAGACCTTAACAGGGAGGCTAAGGACAGTCATGCACACACTCCGATCTTCCTTTTTTGAAGAGGGGAGCTACCAACCCGTCTGCCGATCCAGAGGCACTGCCCCTGATATCCACGCAATGTTACATAGGTGTGTCAACCAAGACAGCCCAAGAACATCCAGAGTCTTAAGGAAATCAGGGTGAATCTCATCCACCCCTGGAGCCCTGCTGCTGCAGAGCTTTTTAACTACCTTGGCAACCTCAGACATGGTTATGGACAGACCAACCCCAAGGTCCCCCGACTCAGCTTCGTCCATGGAATACATGCCGAGGGGATTGAGAATGTCTGAGAGGTTTTCCTTCCACCCCCTGATGACATCACTGGTTGAGGTCAATAGCACCCCACATTCACTGAAAACAGTGTTAGTAAAGTGCTGTTTTCCCCTCCTCAGCTGCCTGATGGTTTGCTAGAATCTCTTCACATCTGAATGACTGTCTTTATCCAAGACCTCACCGAACTCCTCCCACATTTGAGCTTTTGCCTCAGCAACAGCCAAGGCTGCAGACTGCTTGGCCCTCCAGTACTCTTCAGCTCCCTCCGGAGCCCCACCAGCCAACTAGGCCCAATAGGACTCCTTCTTCAACTTGACAAGCCTCCCTAACCCGAGGTATCTATGACAACGTTTTAGAATGGCCACTGCAAGAAACACCAACAACCTTGCTTCCACAGCTCAAGGCAGCTACCGCAACAATTGAGGTGCGGAACTTGTCCCACTCGGATAACACCAAACTAGAAACAAGTAAAATGGGAAAAACTAACTAACAAACCCACACTCTAAAACGATCGGAGAGGACATGGCGGTTCAGATGTAGTTTGCAGTTATTGTTGAACGGGCCATCCAGTGACGTAGCTTTAATGGCCGATCAACGGTTACTGCCTGTTTACGTCAAAATCATCACCTCGGACTTGGACCAGTTTGCTTGGAACCATAAGTAAGACTGTCCCATATACATATGTGTATTGTTATCAGCAGTGGGCAGGCCCCTAATTGTGGTCTGTAACCCATGAAAGCGGAGTGTGGCAAAACACCATTAGAGTTTATGTACCTGGTTTTTATGAGGTATGTACAGGTCATGTCAATTCATAATACTGGCTGATCCACCTAAATACTTTGAAAGTACTAAGTATGTACTCTGTATAAGATAACAAGTCACTTCATAACACATCCTGATCTCTGTAGGTTCCCTGAGAATATCTGATGTCTATCCTATCATTACCAACCAGTTACAGATTTTGTACTCATTTACTCATACTTACCAGAGAGTTCCTGGTCATATCACTTTATAATATAACCCAGTCCCTGTAAGTATCATGTAAGTACCATATTTCCGCTGTATAGGTCGCACCTTTTATGTTTTTTTCAAGGCCTGCGACCTATACTCAGGTGCGACCTATATATGGCTTGTTATCACTTTCGGTGAAACAAATTTTTAAATCCAGCTCATTTCACAATTACGTTCATTTATTAAGGAAAAGTTCAGCTCAGACACATATTTGCTAAAATTTTTATCAAATTCAAGATCTTTTTTATTGAATTTTTCATTTTTTTTCTTCAGACAACAACAACAAACAAAAACAACAACAACAACAAAAAAAACACAACAATCAATCTAAGTTACAACATGTAGAAAATAATCCCTACCCAATCACTGCCAAAAGAAAAGGGAAAAAAATAAATAAAAGGTAAAATAGCCAAGAGACTGCATTAACCTGAATGAGTTGTGTTGTCAAAGAGACTGGAACAGATTCAGGAAAGGTCCCCAGACATTCTCAAATTTACCCTCTTTCTGTTGGAGTGTGAATCTGATTTTCTCCAGCTTTAAACAGGACATGATGTCAGCCAACCACTGAGCGTGAGTGGGTGGAAACGGTTCTTTCCACCTAAGCAAAATAGCTCGTCTGGCCAGGAGAGAGGTGAACGATATTACATGTTGTTGGTTTTTATTTAGGTTTGTCATGCCCTCTACAAGACCAAACAGAGCAATCAGTGGGTCAGGGTTCAGGCGTGTATCTAGTACATGTGATAAAGTCTGAAAGATTTCCCGCCAATATTTGTTCAGAGATGGGCAAAACCAAAACATATGGGAGAGAGAGGCTTCAGCATGTTTGCATCTCACACAGTATGGGCTGACATCAGGATACATAGAGGACAATTTCAGTTTAGAGATGTGAGCTCTGTGCACCACTTTAAATTGTATTAGACAATGTCTAGCACAGAGAGAACTGGAGCTCACCAGTTTGAGTATGGAGGTCCAAGAGTCCTCTGAAATAGAGGAGCCGAGATCCTCTTCCCAAGCAGCTTTGATTTTATCTGAGGAAGCACGCTTCAAATCCAATAGTTTACTGTAAATGAATGAAATGGACTGTTTTTTATTTGGGTCTAGAGAAAGAATAGTGTCAACAATACTGCTATCAGTTGAAATGGAGAGGCTGGACAAATGAAGAGTAATAAAGTGCCGTATTTGGAGATACCTAAAAAAATTGGACTGGGGAAGACTAAATTTTTCACATAGTTGTTGAAATGAAGCTAAAGTGTTATTGAGAAACAAGTCATTGAAGCGTACTATACCCCTTCTTTGCCATTCTTTAAAAACAGAGTCCTGAGATGAGGGTTTGAAAAGTTGGTTAGACATGATAGGGCTATAGAGAGAGAAACTAGAGAAATTGAAACATTTACGAAATTGTGCCCAGATTTTTAGTGAGTGTTTTATAACTGGATTTATAACAGTTGTAAGTGGTGGAAGCGGGAGTGAGGATCCCAAGAAAGCCACGGAGGACCATTTCCCAGAACACTGTGACTCCATCTCTACCCAGTCAGGGCTGTCAGGCCTGTTGTAATAGAATGACCAGAATGCTAGACAGTGCAAGTTTGCTGCCCAATAATAAAAGCGGAAATTTGGAAGGGCAAGACCGCCTGCGGCCTTAGTTTTTTGGAGATGTGTCTTATTTAAGCGTGGACGTTTTCCTTGCCACAGATATGATGAAATGATGGAATCTAACTGAACAAAGAATGAACCAGGGATAAAAACAGGAATATTTTGAAAAAGATATAAAAACTTAGGTAAAGTGACCATCTTGACTGAGTTAATACGGCCTGTGAGGGAAATGGAAAGCGGTGACCATCGGGATAATGCCTGCTTTGTCTGATTCAACAGAGAGACAAAGTTTTCTTGATATAAATCTTTATACCTCCTCGTAACTGTAACACCCAGGTAAGAGAATTTTGTCTTCTCAATTTTAAGAGGCCATTTACCAAAGTCAAGAGTCTGCGCCAGGGTATTGACAGGGAAAATTACACTTTTACTCAGGTTTAATTTGTAACCAGAGTTTATTCCAAATTCCTCAAGTAATGATAAAACGGAGGGCAGCGTGTCAGTCGGATGAGAAATGAAAAGTAAAAGGTCATCAGCATAAAGGGAGACCTTGTGCTCCATATCGCCTCTCCAGATTCCTGAAATTGTGTCACAGGACCGCAAAGCAGTGGCAAGAGGTTCAATTGCCAGGTCAAAGAGCATAGGGCTCAGTGGGCATCCCTGGCGAGTTCCTCGATGTAGACTGAAGGGTTTTGATATCTGAGAGTTGGTACGAATGGTTGCGGTGGGATGTGAATAAATTAATTGCACCCATGTAATGAAATTGGGGCCAAAACCAAATTTGTCAAGAACATTAAACAAGTAGTCCCATTCAACCCGATCAAATGCTTTCTCTGCATCAAGGGAAATAACACACTCAGGAACAGTATCCGAAGGAGAATAAATAATGTCCAAAAGGCGTCTGACATTAAAAAAGGAGTGCCTGCCTTTAATGAATCCAGTCTGGTCTTTTGATATGATCAAAGGAAGGATCTTTTCCAACCTTTGAGCAAGAACTTTGGCTAAAATTTTGGCGTCTGTATTTAAAAGGGAGATTGGTCGATAAGAGGAACAGTGAGTTGGGTCTTTTCCTTTCTTTGCAATGAGGGTAATGCAGGCCTCTAAAAAAGATTTCGGAAGGGATCCTTGGTCAAATGACTCTAAGAGAACCGAGTGTAGGAGTGGGGAAAGTAATGAAGAAAATTTCTTAAAAAATTCAGCAGGGAAGCCGTCAGGACCCGGACATTTGCCAGACTGCATTACCGATACAGCTGACACAATTTCTGTCAGGGATATTGGGATCTCCAGTGCATCTTTCAGGTTGGGTGTGAGTTTTGGCATGTTGGTCTTTTCGAAAAACTGAGAAGATAAATTCTTGTTGGTTTGGGATTCTGAAGTATATAAATGGGAATAAAAGTCCTTAAATGCTCTGTTAATTTGTAAATGATCTAGAGTTGTGGTGCCGTTCTCTAATTGGATCTTAGGGATGATTTGTTTAGCCATGGCACCCTTCAACTGATTTGCCAGTAGTTTTCCTGACTTTTCTCCATGTATGTAAAATGATGATTTACTTTTCAAAAGTGATTGTTCTATTGAGTATGTAGACAATAAATCAAACTTAGTTTTGAGTTCTACTTTTTTTTTGTACAGATTAGGGCATTTGTTTTGAGCGTATTGTTGATCAATTTCTTTTATCTGCTGGGCTAAATCATTTCTTTCTTTTTGAGATTTTTGCCTCAGTCGGGCGGTATATGAAATGATTTGTCCCCTAAGATAGGCCTTAAGGGTATCCCAAACTGTTGACAGTGGGATCCCAGGAGTTCTGTTTATGGATAGAAAGAAGGTTATTTCTTTTTCTATAAATGTAACAAAATCATTGTTTAACAGTAACGTTGAATTGAATCTCCACTGTCTACTCCTTATAGGAATGTCAGGGAGGGACAAAGACAGAGTGACAGGTGCATGGTCTGAGATGACAATACTGTGGTAGTCACAGCCACGGACAGAGGGAAGAAGTTTGTTGTCCATGAAAAAGTAATCGATCCTCGAGTATGAATGATGAACATGAGAAAAAAAAGAATATTCTCTCTCAGCTGGGTGTAAAAAACGCCATACATCGCACAGGCCATACTTAGATAGAAAGGCACGAATAGTGTGGGACGACCTGCTGGCTGTGGCAGGGTTTGTAGAGGATCTGTCCAAAACTGGGTCCAACCAGCAATTCAAGTCACCACTGAGTATCAATGAGTATGTGTTTAGGTCCGGGAGCAGTGAGAATAATTTCTCAAAGAAACCAACATCATCCGTATTTGGGGCATAAACGTTAACTAGCACTACTGGTGTGTTGTACAATTTACCGGAAACAATCACAAAACGACCATATTTATCTGAGTTAACTTGAAAAGGTTCAAATGAAATGTCTTGACTGATGAGGATCGAGACGCCCCGAGCCTTTGCTCGAAATGAGGAATGGAAACTCTGCCCGTGCCATGTTTGCAGTAATCGTTTGCTATCGTCACTTCTAATGTGAGTCTCCTGCAGGAAAGCAATGCCTGTATTTAACTGTTTTAAATGAGAGAGCACCTTCCTTCTCTTGACGGGGTGGTTCAAACCTTTGACGTTCCAGCTTGACAACACCAACTGACCACTCATATTACTAATAATTTGTATAAGAAAGGTAGGTAATACAGTCTAATGTGTTGATGGCTGTGCAGTTCTTGGCAAAGTGAAAGAAAATATAAATTAATGGCAGTGATGGACCCCCCACCCCCCTCCCTTTCCCACCCTGGACAGCTGCAACAGACAGAAGCAGCAAGCTCCATAGAAATTAAAAATAAGTCTCCTGTCTAACTTTTAAACTAGTGCTCCAGTATCATCAGAGGAAAAAAATGTATAAGCACCTCATGCAAGGCCAAAAATGTACACATAGATGTGTGATCACGCATACACATATAAACAAAGTTAAATTAATCCTAATCCTAAATTAAATCTTCAATCAGTCCAAGACCAATTCAAGATTCAATTCAAGATAGTCAACAGGTAAACAAGAAGAGGAAAAATGTTAATAGTTCAAAATAATATATTAAAAACATTATATATTTCACCCATTTTTATACATGGATAGGCCTACTTCAATTATTTATGTGCCTAAATACCTAATGCCTAAAAAAAAAAAAAAAAAAAAAAAATTTATATAAGCACCTCACAAACTAGTTTAAAGTATGCAAGGCCAAAAAATGTATACACATAAATGTGTACCGGTAATCACGCACACATATACAAACGTAAAGTTAAATTAATCCCAATCTCAAATTAATTATCAATCAATCCAGGACTAACCCAAGATTCAGCTCAAAATAGTCAACAGGTAAACGAGAAAAGGAAAAATGTTTCATTTCAAAAATGTTAATAGTTCAAAAAAAAGCTGCAACTAAAAAAGTCTCAGATAATCAGAGTATGGGCAGAGTCCTGCTCATCTGTTCCTCACCTCATGTAAAGAAAAGTTTAGTGTAATAATCAAAGCCAGTGCGGGAACAGCGCATTGTTCATCAGTTAGAAGAAAAGTTTAAATGTTACTTGCGCTGTGAAGCTTGAAAGGTGTCCATGAACTTCTGCGCCTCCTCGACCGAGCCCAGCCACTTTCTGTGTCCATCAGGTAAAGTCACGCGGAGTCGAGCAGGAAAAAGCAGAGCAGGTTTTAGACCCAAAGAATACAGCACAGCCATCACGTCCTTATATTCCACTCGCTGGTTGAGGACTTCTGGGCTGTAGTCTTCCACGATCCGCACCGGTTTTCCCTGGTATTCAAGCCTGCCTCTGCGTCGAGCCTCCCGGATCATGAGCTCCTTCACCTGGACCCGGTGCACTCGCAGGATAACCGGGCGCGGCCGCTGGTCCGAGGCGGGTTTCGGAGCGAGGGTTCGATGAGCCCGGTCCAGTTCGGGTGGAGAAGGAAGCGTGTCACGCCCGTAGATGTCACACAGCAGGTTGGAAAAGAAGTCTGTGGGACGTCCGCTTTCAATAGATTCCGGTAAACCCAGCACACGAATATTCTGCCGTCTGCTTCGACTTTGTAAATCCGCCAGTTTAGATCTTAGTCTGGTGTTTTCCTCCTGGAGAGTTGAGCAGGTGTTTTCCACCTCCGACATGCGCTGGCTCAGGTCGTTAGTGACAAGTTCCAGTGATGACACACGCTGGCCGTGTTCCTCCACCGCGAGCCGAGTTTGGTCCAATTTGAGATCCAGCTGACTAAAAGTTTGTTTAAACTCAGCTGACAGCGCAGCGCGGTGCTCCTCGAGCAGCGAGGTAATTGCCTCGAGGGTTAGGCCAGCGTCATCCTTCTCGGCGTCCTTCGATCTTGCCGACCTCTGAGACATTTTTTAATCCAAAATCTTCAAAAGAGATGCTTAATGGAAGTTGTGTGCGTGATGATAGGCAAAAAATATTACATATAGAGGGCTTGGTGGTACTATAAAATAAATTTTACCCGGAGCACTGGCAAGTGCGACTCACTCCATCTCACGACCACACCTTAATCCTCAGCCAACCGCTATAATTTTATCAAACAAATAATTGTTTTTAAGTGTTAATCTTCTTAAAAGCCTTGCTGTGCACTCCTGTGGCAGACATTTGCAGCTGAGCTAAACGTAGGTGCGACCTATACACCAGTGCGACCTATCTAGGGATTTTTCAAATCTATTGGTGATAATTGGACAATGCGACCTATACACAGGTGCGACCTATACACCAGAAAATACTGTACTTGGTATGTAAGGAGCACATGTTCCATATTAGGTATGTAAACCTAGGGTATATATATATGTGCTAATTATCTACACTGTTAGTACTATGCAACAAATCACTTTGACACTCAAGGCCCCATAGTCAAACTGTATTTATCAGGAATGTGCCTAATAAGTACACTGTAAGTACAGGTATGTATGCAACTCTATTGTGTACTGCTATTTTAAACTAAACACACAGATGCCACTAAAACAGCCTAGGAAGCTGGTGGAAAACTGGGAGTCAAGATTTAGGCTTATTTATATACAGTATATATATAT
>JBBPBX010000284.1:88053-103312 GCA_038048925.1 Garcialebias charrua
AAAACCCCAAATTGATAGACAATGACGAAACAACTGATTAGCATAAACTACTGATGTTTATGGCTCTATGCTTGGTTTATATAGCACCAAGTCACAATAGAAGTTGTCTCAGGGCACTGAACAAAAACATTTGCATACATTTTAAAAGACTATTAGTAAAAGTTATCTATCTAAAACAATTTTAGGTTGCTTTTAATCATAATCTCAAAATTAGTCAGACTGTCACATACACTCGCTTTATTATTAGGTGAAATGACCCTTAGCAAATTGTACATGTACCAAATGTTAAGTATGCATCAACAAGCTCCTGGCACCTTTCTTTCTGACTGTTATTTGACCACTTTTCCTAAATCATTTGGTAAACATCATCTGAACTGGATAGTGCCCTGGCACAGACCTGGCTTTTAAGCACAGTTCACATATTTTTAATTGAGTTGAGGTCAGAGTTTTGGAAAGGCCATTCCAGAGGATTAATATTAGCTGTTTTTGCCAATAAGAGACCAGTTATGGTTTGTGTTTGGGATCACTGTCATGTTCAAACATCCAATTTATTCAGGTTTCAAACATATAGCTGTTTATTTGAGGTCCATTTGAGTAATTTTGAGGTCTTCCTTCTTCATTTATTCATCTATTTTGCACAATGCAACTGTACTACACCATGATGCTACCAATCAACTTGACAGTTTGCAGAGTTTTCTTAGGTTTGAAAGCCTCACCATGACTTCTCCAGTTTTACAAGACAGTGGTGAGACCAGCTATGTTGTATGGTCTGGAGACAGAAACATGGCCAAAAATACAGCAGAAAGAACTGGAAGTAGCAGAAATGAAAATGTTGAGGTTCTCCTTAGGAGTGACAAGGATGGATAAGATTAGGAATTAAATCATCGGAGGTACAGCACGGGTTGAACAACTGGGAGATAAAGTTAGAGAGAACAGACTGAGATTGTTTGGACATGTCCAGAGGAGGGACAGTGGGTATACTGTATTTCCTAATGTGTCCAGTTTCATTACATTTTGTCTGTCTAAGCATATCTCACTTGTAAATGAGTCTTCTAGGCAAGCCCGGATTTTAGCACGGGCTTACCGGGGCTACAGCCCGGGGCCCCAGCGCTTCGGGGGCCCTGCCCCCGAAGGATGTTTTTTGTGAACGGATAGTGTCAGAATTTAACCAATGACTAAGTTGATTTTGACAGCGCCGTTGAAAAATGTTCCTATTTGTTCTGTCAAATGTCCATCTTGAGTGATTGCTTATTATTGGTCCACTTTGACCCATTGCATTGGGGGAGGAGCGTCATTCACTGACGTTGCGTCAGTGATATTTTTTTACAATGGCGGACAACAGGAAATACGACAGCGGAGCGCAGAAAAGAAGGAAGAGAATAGAAAAAGAGAATCGTGACAAAGAGGCAATAAACAAAATGCCTAAACTGACAGACTTTTTAAAACCTGTTAGCGGAGATGGAGATCGGTCTGTTCCCCCGTGAAAATCTGTTCCCTCTGTGTCGTGAGCGCGCAGTCCGCCGCACACTGCAACCCGAGAGACGGATCCGACCATCTTCAAGGCGTATCTGATAGATTTCTCTGTAAAACGAATCCACACTATCGTGTCACGGTTATAACTTTCATTTTAATCGACAGCTCCTGGTGATAAATAAATAAATATAAAACCTCCACTAAGTAAATAAACCTGGTCTTGTGTGGGATGTTATAGCCTACAGTTTTTTTAATTTATCATTTATTTATTTATTTTTTGTTTTGTTTTTTAAAGGAGACCACAGATAGGTTTTTTAAATTGTTATGGTATGTCTGTGGGGTTACCAGACAATGTTCATTCAATTTAATACACAAAATAATTCTTAGATAATCAATTATACCCTTTTTAATTCTGCCATTTTTAACTTTCGTTTTGAACGACTGGTTTATGATAATGAGATCTCGTGGCCACACCCTTCAAAGATCTGTTTACTATTAACTCCGCCCTCCAAAGGTAGACGAGGATGTTTGAACTCGCGTTACTGCCACCCAGAGCCCTGTATAGCTGAGCTGAACTGGACCGCGACGTATTTATTGTGGGACAGATCAGACGTGTACAAGTTGTCGTGTCATTTTAAATTTTTCCTCTGTAATAAATGTACAACTCCCCTGACGTCTCCCTCCCTCCCCCTGTGCACGCTCGCTGGAGGGAGCGGATGTCACTCGCAGCGGACACACAACACACACACACAGCGGGGCTGTCTCCCTCGATCAGCGCGCACACACACACACACATACACACACACAGGTTTGTTAATGTGGTTTAGCGGTATGTAGTCTGGCCTGCTATGACACATAAACCAACACACACACACACACTGCAACATGCTGCATCGCTGTTCATTCAAGACTCCCATCTGAAAACTATGCCATTATCTGGGCCAGGAGGGTAAGAGAATCTTCGTAACGCTCACGTTAGCTGGCTAGACTCTGTGACATTTTTAGCCATTGTGCTGACATGAAATAAGGAAAAACAACCGTCACCTCTTTTATACTGAAGTGGGTGGAGCATCACCAGGGGTTGCTAGGTGACAGGGCGGGACAAAGGTCGGGGTGGGTTGTGGGTTGTGGAAAACGAAGTGTTTCTATCAAAAATAAATAAATATACTTAGAGTAAATAAACCACTGGGTGCATTTTTTTGGCCCTAGGACTGTTTTTTTTAATGAAGTACATACCAAAAGTTGAGTTAAAAAAAAACATTAAAAAGTGAATTTTGAATATGTGGTCCCCTTTAAATCGCTGACAGAATCTACAGATTTGGTCATGTTCACTTTAGCCTGACAAATACAAAGTATCAGTCAGCCACCAACACATTATATATTTATAATTTTATAATATTGAAGGATGGAAGCAGCTGATAGCAGGACAAGAAAACTTCCTGCAAAGATAAGTGTAGCTTTCTGGTAGGCTAAATCTCGTTCAAATTAAAAATGACTGAAGAAAAATTATTTCTAGCTGCTATTTTTTGTTAGTTAATGTCTGTTTTTTTTTTTTTCATTATTTCAGAGAAAAAATGATTTTAGAAATAAAGTACGGTGGAACACAAGATTTCAGCCTTAAAATTCAAACTCTGTAATGTTTTGGTCCACATGCGGCAGGGATTATTATTCAAGCATCTTGAGATTTAGGTTCAATCATCACACACAACTATCCTTGAAAATTTGGAAATATTTGCTCTTTATTTGCCAAAGTTACCTGATATCAAAGTCAAAGTCAAAGTCAACTTTATTGTCAGAACTGCAATATGTACAGGACATACACAGGATTGAAATTGCTTTTCTCTCAGTCCCTCTGTGCAACAGTAACCATTTAAAGGTCCACTGACATGAATTTTTTACTATTCATAAAATTGCTCAAAATATATATATATTATCATTTAAATATGTTTGTTTTTGCAAACAAAATGATTAATCACTTTAATTTTGCTTTAAAAGTGATTTTGAACTTCAAGCCGTGTTTAATCATGGGAAATCCGATTACACTCGAACACACCATATGTGATGTCACACTGGGCAGAGGGCTGTGGTCTCTTTAATAGCGGACAATTTAAAACTGGACGAATTTAGCAATCTATGTGAAGATAAGTCTCCAAGACTCGCTGATCAACACACCGGCTACTGGCAAATATGGACATTTCAAGCCTCCTCCACCTCCACCTTTCTTGGCGTCTGTACCAGCGTACCTACAACGCAACACGACCTCGCTGCCACGCAACAAGCGGCGCAGAAGACGCGGAACGAGGGCAGGCGTTCTGGTGAGGTTTAAAAAGTATCTCTCGTCTCACAACACGCCGACGGCTGACTTACCTCCCGAATTCAGCGTCTTTGATGTCCGTCGCTCCTTTGCCCGCCGCAACAGATGCCTTGTTGCTATCAATCATGACGCCAGCGATCAGTATCCATCTTGTCCCCCCGTGAGGGCTGTGGAGCGAGGCTGCGTTAAACAGAACCTCCGCCCGCTCGCTCGAGCTGAGAGTGACGTAACTGGCTGTGTTCCTGTACGGTCAGCACTGTTTAACGCCAGATCGATCACAAATAAAACTTTTATATTAAGTGATTTGATCTCCACTCATCGTCTGGATCTGTTTTTGATCACGGAAACCTGGCAGAAATCTGGAGACAACAGCTGCTTCTCTGAACTCCTCCCACCTGGCTTCTCTTATCTGAGCGCCCCGCGTGGATCTGGAAGAGGGGGGGGCCTGGCTGCAGTTTTCAATGAGGCGTTCAAGTACCGTTTGTTGCCTCAGAAAAATTACTCCAGTTTTGAAAGCATGATTTTTGTGCTGGAATCTGCAAAACCTATTCTGTGTGGCCTCTTTTATCGGTCTCCTCAATACAACAAAAACTTTCTCAGTGAGTTTTCTGAACTACTGGCTGACCTAATGCCAAAGTTTGACTCTTGGCTTTTCTGTGGGGACTTCAATGTACACACCTGCTGCCCAAGTAATCAGCTTGGATGTGAGTTTCAGGACCTCCTGGACTCTTTCAACCTGTCACAGTCGGTCTCGGGGGCCACACACAGTCAGGGTCATACACTCGATTTAATTATCTCCCACGGCCTACAAATACCTGCTGTGGAGATCCTGGACACCTGTATTTCAGACCATTTTCCCATATTATTCGAATTTTTCACCTCTCCTGCACCGAAAGCTATTCTCCCAGCACGTTTCTGTCGCTCTATCACCCCATTAACTCCAAGTCAGTTCACTGATGCCTTTAAGAGCACTGAATTCTGCTCTGCTGTCAGCCTGGACCCATCTCTACATCCTGAGGACTTCATCAGCTCCTTCCATCACACCTGCACAACGATCTTGGACTCCATCGCTCCTCTCAAACAGGCATCTTCAAAGAACAAACCTTCACCATGGCTCAACGAAACGACGCGAGCTCTTCGACAACGTTGCAGAAAAGCAGAACGAATATGGAAGCGCGACCGGCTTCATGTATCTCAAGGAATACTGAGAGACTGTCTCTGTGAGTATCATAATGCTGTGAAACAGGCCAAGTCACAGTACCTCTCCAATTTAATCTCCACCAGCTCCAACCGGCCGAGGACGCTTTTCAACACACTCCAGTCTGTCATCAACCCATCTGTCAATGTTCTGAAAACTGCCACACAGTCTACCTGCGATGACTTTCAGAGCTATTTTGTCAACAAAATAGACTCTATCAGGCAGAACATTGTCAGTTCATCCAACACCATCCAGTCATGTACCTCTGCAATAACCACAGCTGTTTTTGACCAGTTCGACCTGGTTTCACTGCCTCACCTCACCAAGGTGGTTCAGCAGATGAAACCAACTAACTGTTCTCTGGACATCATTCCCTCTAAAATGTTCAAACAATCCTTTGATGTAATTGGTCCTTGTGTTTTGTCATTCATTAACAGCTGTCTATCTTCAGGTTTTGTGCCATCTGCTTTCAAACATGCTGTGGTCAGGCCTCTTCTCAAAAAACCAGGCCTAGATCCTACAGCTCTCTCTAATTTCAGACCAGTTTCACATCTGTCATTTCTATCAAAGGTCCTGGAAAAGATTGTTTTTACTCAACTTCAATCTTTTCTAGAACTCAACAACCTGTTTGAAAAATTTCAGTCAGGTTTTCGAGCTCGACACAGCACTGAATCAGCACTGCTCAAAGTACAGAATGACATTCTTCTGTCCCTGGATGCAAAAAACCCTGCTCTGCTGGTGATGTTAGACCTCTCAGCAGCTTTTGACACCGTCGACCATCAGGTACTAATCAACCGCTTGTCTCAGCAGGTTGGCCTCCAGGGAGCTGTGCTTGAGTGGTTCAAATCTTACCTGTCTGGGAGAACTTTTTCTGTCATGATAGGCGACCTGTCCTCCTCTTCATCAACCCCTCTGACCTCTGGCGTACCACAGGGATCTATTCTAGGGCCAGTCCTCTTCTCTCTTTACATGCTGCCATTAGGATCAATCATTGCACGTCATAACCTGTCTTTTCACATGTATGCAGACGATTTACAAATCTATCTGCCAGTCACTCCCAACCCCTCACTCAGTTCAAACACTCTTGTCAACTGCTTAAATGACATTAAGCACTGGCTCTCTCAAAACTTCCTCCACCTAAACACAGATAAAACTGAATGCATTTTATTTGGTGCACCTGATGACACCAGCAACATCCTTCCCAGTCCCAGTGTTGGTTTTCCCCTCCCCCATTTCAACCCGGTGGTCAGAAATCTTGGAGTGCAGCTTGACTCCAACTTAAAGTTTGATAAACAGATCAGTTCTGTTGTCAAGACCAGCTTCTTTCAGCTCCGACTGCTCTCCAAAGTCAAGTCATTTCTCAGCCGTGGTGATCTGGAGAAGGCCATCCATGCCTTTGTGACCTCCAGACTTGATTATTGTAATGCTTTGTATGTTGGTATTAATCAATCCTCCATCTCCCGTTTACAGCTTGTACAGAACTCTGCCGCGCGCCTTTTGACCAACACACGAAAATATGAACACATCACTCCTGTCCTGTCCTCTCTACACTGGCTCCCGGTTCAGTTCAGGATACAGTTCAAGCTGCTCCTGTTTGTTTTCAAAGCTCTGAATGGACTTGCTCCTCTGTACATCTCAGAACTTTTGAAAGCCCATCAGCCCGGCAGAGATTTACGATCTGCCAGTCAACACCTGCTGGAGGTGCCTCGCTCAAGGTACAAACAATGGGGAGACCGGTCATTTTCTGTTGCCGGCCCAAAAGCCTGGAACAGCCTCCCCCTTGAGCTGCGTGCCACCTCTGATCTGACTCTGTTCAAAACCAGACTGAAGACCCACTTGTTCAAAAAAGCTTTCAGTGTGTAACTTTTATTACTTTTGGTATTTTAGTATGTAGCATTTTTTATTTCCATTGCCTTTTTATTTCCACTAGTTCAAATAAGCTTCCAGTGTGTAACTTTTATTACTTTTGGTATTTTAATATGTAACATTTTTTATTTACATTGCCTTTTTATTTCCTCTTGTTCAAAAAAAACTCTCAGTGTGTAACTTTTATTATTTGTGTTATTTTAGTGTTATTTTAGTATGTAGCATTTTTTATTTCCATTGCCTTCTTTTATTGCTGTTGTTTCTTATTCTATTTTCATTGATTTATTGTTCCAGTTTATTCATCTTTTTATCCTGTTAAGCACCTTGGTCAATGCAAGGCATTGTTGGAAGGTGCTATACAAATAAAGTTTATTATTATTATTATTATTATTTATTAAGATTTGAACTATTTGTCTTCATTTTGGGAAGCAGAAAATAGTTTGGGTGATGGAACAAGAAACAACAGGATCTAATTTAGGTCTGATTGTCTGATTGTTATCAGACTTCCTTCATGTGAAGCTGCTCATACCTGCGCACTGTGATAAGCCCAGAGCTCTGCCCGGTGTGACATCACAGATGGTGCGTTCGCGTGTAATCGGATTTCCCACGGGCGGCCATGGCGTAGTGGTAATGGCAGTCATCCCCCGATCGGAAGGTTGGCGGTTCGAATCCCGGTTCCCCACACCATGTGTTGTTGTGTCCTTGGGCAAGACACTTAACCCCGAGTTGCTCCCGGTAGGACTGGAAAGCACCTTGCATGGTAGTCTGCCGCTACCGGTGTATGAATGTGTGTAGCATTCAATGTGTGTAGCGCTTTGAGATTTTCACTAATGAAAAGCGCGTTATAAATTGAATTCATTATTATTATTAAAATATATATTTTGAGCAATTTTATGAATAGTAAAAAAATCATGTCAGTGGACATTTAAACACTAAAACACTGAACATTTAATAAACATAAGCATAAAATAGTAAAAGTGTAACACTGTCCTGAGTTTTTGCATAGTAGTATAAAAGTATGAAAATTTACACCAACACTAAAACACTAAACATTTTATTATTAGTAAATTATTAGATATTATTAGTTATCTGAAATAAACTGCCCCCAACCCCACAATGTGCACACTATTTTTTCTAAAAGTCCTTAACTATGCTCAGTCCTCTCATCATGAACAACACATCCTGTGAATTTGAAAACATTTGCTATTTATTTGCCAAAGTTACAAGGGGGGAACAGATTATTTCAGCCACCTAAAATAATCTGTTCCCTCCCACAACATGGGAACTAATTATTTTTCCTAAAAGTCCTTAACTGTGCTCAGTCCTATCATCATGGACAACATGTGGTTTTGTCTTTCTAGAAACCAGTTCAGGGTTGTTTGTAGTTTGTGACAACTGGCTTATTAAAGTTGTAAATTGTGAAAACTTACTATTCAGTCATTTTCTGCTCATCATCTGAACCAAAACAAAACAAACAAAAAATATATATATGTATGGGCCCCCATATTGACTCAAGCCCAGGGGCCCCCATCCCCCTAAATCCGGCCCTGCTTCTAGGCTCAGTGTGACTCATCTGTCTGAATAAAGGTTGAATGAATATTATTACCAGGATATTAGAAATGCAGTTGCCAGAAAAAAGACAAAGAGTAAATCCAAAGAGGAGATATTTGGATGCAGTTAGTTGGCCCCCTGATGAGGGAAAAGCTGAAAGAAGAAGAGACCTTGACTCTTCAAAACATATTTCTTGTACCGTAATTGTGGCCAAATGGCTCGGCTTTGTCTCGTCTGACCATCAGACTTTTCTGTAGACTGCATTTGGCTTGTTCATGTGGGAAGCTGTACATTTTACCTAAGCTTAAAGGTGGCACATTACCTGACAAATTTTCTTATAATATGCTCCTTTTCCATTAGTACCTGTAGTACCGGTACAGGACTACTCTACTCTACTCGGTCTGGTACACATTGTGTTTCCATTATGCTTTCAGTACCGGTTCCAGTGGGCGGGGTTCAAATTGACGTCTCCACCTCTCACCAGCTGGTGGTAGACAAAGACAATATCAGTTTTAGATTTTTCATAAAGTGCTTCTACAACTTTTTGGCTGAAGTGTTGACATGATGGATGTCGTAGCGGGGCTGAATAACTTTAAAGTTGGCAAATCAATTACAGCATACGGACATAGATCCATAGCTTTAAAAACTCCTACAGTTTGTGTTATTGCTCTGGGCTGATCTGAATTACCTGATAAAGGTTGTTTAAATGCTGCTGTTATCGGTCTTTGCACCAACCAAGCTGCTATTCTGTAGAAGAGATGTTCACATTCAGATGGTGTCGTTTCAAGTGCGTTAACATGTTAGACGTGTTGCCTGCTGCATTTCCACTCTCCGTGAAACAACGTCCACACTCAGCTTTGGATTTGCGCTTGTTTTTTAACAAGAAAGTCATAATGTTCCCAAACAGGAGACCACAACGAGATACTAGGCTGCTAATGCCGCGCGTGCTGCAAGATAATAGCGCTATGCTGAAACACGCTTAGGAACTTTAGTTCCTTGGTGCATAATTTCTTATTAATAGAATTTAATGAGTGAAAAAATAACCGAAACGGTATGCATGTGGACCAAACCGAATGTGCTGTACCGAAACGGTTCAATACATCCACTTGTACGGTCACACCCTTAGTAGAAAGGGAAAACTAACTTTTAACAGGAAGAAACCTCCAGCAAGAACCAGGCATGGGACGAGAGGACATCTGCTTTGACTGGCTGGATTTGAGAGGACAGGAAGGTGAAACAAACAAACACAGAATGACAGGTCCAGATGTACTGTCGATAGGAGGAAAGACAAAAAAAAACATGTTAAGGATAGAAATAATTAAAAATACAATCAGGTAGAGTAGAGTTAAGTAAAGGCAGCAGCAGAGTGAAAAAATGTGGTCAGTTTGTCCTCCAGCAGTCTAAGCCTATAGCAGGATAACTAAGGGACAGCTCAGGAAACCCAAGTTGACCCTAACTATAGACCCATTTACAGCCTACGTCATCAAGCAGCTGCGCGCGCAGCGTGGCCACAGCAGCATGACAGCTCGTAGTGTATTATCAAGCTACGCTAGCGTGTTATCGGTAAATGATCGCAAAGCTTACTTTAATAAGTTAACTTTGAGCAATGGCCATCAGCTTCCTGATCCGTGTACAGTTACTGAATGGGAGTATGACGTTAGTAAGTGAAGTTAGAAAAGCTACGAGCATACAAATCACTCGATGCGTATGACTACGTTGTTTGTGGACATGTACAGGAAGTGCGTTATAAAGATATGGACGCAGATTTCTGTGTTTTAAAGTCCAAAGTCCTCCCCAGTCAGAGACAAGGTGCAAAGACTACAATGTATGAGGCTTGGGTAATCGTCAACAAAGTGGAGAACTACATTCTTACAGCAAACTGCACCTGTATGGCAGGGTAAGTTAATTTTGGTTCCTGATATGCATAATTTGCTTCTGTTTTAGGCCACTGCAATTTTAGATTTTACATAATTTTCAGTGTAAAATGTTTTATTAGCATTGCTCAGATAACTTAGTCATTACATATTCCAAAATATTCATCCAGAGGTCACAGTGGCTTGAATTACAAAATCTAATGAAAATCAGAAATGTTTATTTATTTACAATCAAAGTCTGAACTTGGTCAGGAAACATTCAGAACATAACATATAACATACATTGGCCTCTACTCCTAATTACAAATTGTTTGAGCCACTAAAACATTTAATTTTTCATCATTATTAAAAGAGAAGTGGCTATAATCATTTTTAACAGTCTGAACTTCACAGGTAAAATAGAACCCAGCTAAGTGCAGTCTGGAGCCCTGCGTTTACATTTTCATCTCACCTTTGAAGATGTGGATGTAATATACCACCCTAACTACATTTGTTTGTTCTTTTAATAGTGCTGACAGATGACGACATCCAAGAACTGCGGGCTGTGGACCCAGTTTGTGCAGTGATGACAAGCTTGGACAATAGTGACACGTACACCGCTTCATCTGACCACAACTATGAGGAGCATCTAGATTTACCTGAGTTTTATTTAGCACATCATCCAGAGACCTCACACCCAATGAACTAAAGGTGAAATGTGAGGAAACATTTGTCCTGCTGAAAACTAAACACACGCCCTATCAGTGTAAAAGATTTTGTGCATAAAGAACTTCGAAATGTCCGATTTTTTTATACTTTATGTTGTGTACCACCGTAGATGTTATAGGTGGTCTGTTATTTACCTTGATCTTTGCAGTCATCCAATAATCTGATGTTTGTTGTTTTAAATAAATCTTATATTAAACATCTTAATTTTTTTGTAGGCTTCTAGCCTGTTTTTGATGTCATATTCAATTATTTGGATTAATTTTGAACCACATTATACCTGTATTTACAATTTTGAAGAAATACACAGGTTATAATTTAATTAAATTGTTTGTTTATTGTTAGACAGGTGACAATTTATTGCACTTAACAGTTGAATAAGAAAACGGAGATCCTTCCAGTTTATGTTTTAACTTTTGATGTTCAGCCTGTAGCGTGTCAAACTCCTGACGCAGGTGGGCATATTCATTCTGAAGTTGACAGTGCCTCAGGTTCAGATCATCATATTCAGTCCTCGGGACTACATCTTCTTGTGCTGAAAGTTATGAAAAGAAACGGTAAGCAAATGCACTGAAAAGCAGGAAGCAACACTTTATGCTCTGTGACACAGAATGTGCCTGTGCTGTGACTTCTTTTTTAGCTGATTAATTGTGAACAATATTTAGCTGTACACATGATTGTGGGGTAAGAACTGCCAGAAAACCATTCTGGTTTGAATAAAATATGAGCAGAATGTTGGTTGACGCCCTAGTATTTCAGAAATATTAAATCTATCTATAATTAATTAATCAAACAATCAATTTATTAAAAAGTTTGTTAGATAGGACATAATATATTTGTACCAGGGTCATGTTCCATGTTGGATTCTTGTTGTTGATCTGAAGTGACACTGCCAGGGCTGGGTTGATGTGATGACTTGTGCACACCAGCATCTCTCGTCTTTTTCCTCTGGTACCTAAAATAAAAATATGTGAAGATGTAGCGACACACAGTAAATAAACATTTACACATCATCTACTTTTAATACAGAGCTGTATTTCAAAGCCTGCACTACACCAAAGTATGCTAAAGACCATGACAACAGAACACAGAAAAAAATAAATAGTAAAGACAGGCCAAAGCAAATTATCCATACCTTTTCATCTTTGCTCATGATCCCTGTCCTTTAGTGTACACAAACACAGAAGGTACGAAATCAGGACTTTGATAATCCAACGACATTTCCCCTGAAAATAAAGCACAGAGGCATTTGTTTATTAAGAGCTAGCTTATTAGCAACTAGCTTCTAGCCAACTTTCCGACCGAATTTAACAGCAATAAACTGCGTCTAGTTTTTAAAAACAATGTTTAATGACAACCAGGGTTTATGGTGAAATAAAACTAGATGAGTAACCTTACCTGATATAAAATGGGCACTGCATACTCGTGCATTTTTGATAAAGTCCTCGGTCCAATCCACCTGCTTGATGGTCTGAAGCGACAGCTGCCTTCGGTGGCTTTGAAATGGTCGATTGCCTCTTGGTATGCGGGAGAACTTCAGTCCTTCCTTAGAAATACCTATTTGTACAACCGTATACGCAACATCCTGACATTTTGTTGCTGGTGGAGGAAATTAATTAGCTAGATTCACTCCGCAACTTTTTTATGCTTGGAAAAATGCCTGGGTGGGTGGAGTCTTCTGTTGCACCGGTGCGCGCGCAGCCGTCCTTGTTTACAAACACTAAATGGGTCTATAGGATTTATCAAAAAGGAAAGTCTTAAAGAGCAACTCAGCACCCTGTGGATCGGTAACTCCTCCTTCCAAAATCTCCCTGAAAATGGGCGTGTCGAGAGACAAGGAGGGGTGGAGGTAGAGTTGTGCTTTTGTTCACGCCTCCACCTGCAACAACCTAAAACAAATTAAACCTCTAGCCAACAACATACACCAAGCAACAACAAAGAATAAACATGTAGATGTATTTATCTATTCCACCCATTCCATCCAAAACCAAAGGCCTAAAAAAATGAAAATGAAAAGAAAAAAAAACCGCTTGTCAGGAGTGAAATGCAGCACTTCCATATAAGGTATGCACAGCTGCAGGACCTTCTCATCTCTGCAGGGGATTGGCTCTGCTTGAACCACCTTTGTGACATCAGAGTGTACAAGACACATCAGAGTGAACAGTCCTGACCAATATGAAAATTAAGGTGCAATAACCTCTGTTCAACCCAAAGGACTACCGTAAACACAGTTTTAGACCAAATATTGCCAAATATTGCCAATTTACACGGATATGCACAATTATGTGAAAATAAACACAGCCATAGTGCTAGATAATATTTTAAACACATTCTAGGGAGTTTATCAGCTAAAAAAAGTTAATTTTGGGTTTAGTCGCACTTTAAGTCCAGTGTTAAAACTGGACAATGTGTCAGCCTCACAAACAGAAACTGGAAGTTTGTTCCACAAGAGAGGAGCCTGAGAACTGAAAGATCTTTCTCCCAGTCTGCTTTTAGAAACTCTACGTTCAAGTTGTGTTTATTTGTCATATGCAAGGTTAACACAGGGTTAACAGTACAATGAAATGTTTAGGACGAGAAGAACCAAATTAACTCGCTATAAAAATCAAAGAACAAACAACAAGAAAATACAAAAAAGCATGCAATAATGGTACACAGAAAAAGTACCAAAAAGTGAAAAAGTAATTAATTAAAAATATTGACAATGTCCTGAAGAGAGATATTGAGCAACAACATGGTAGAATATAATGGCGCAGCAGGATGAATTTTAATTAAAAAGTATTAATAAGTACTAGTATAGGAACCGCAAGTAAACCTGCAGTCTGAGAGTGAAGTGCTCTGTTAGGAAAATATGGAACAATAAGATCTGTAAAATAAGATGGAGCTAGATTGCTGAGAGCTTTCTATGTTAGAAGTAAGATTTTGAATTCATTCATTCAACCTTTATTTAGGCAGGTTAATCCCATTGAGCCTCGAGGACTCATTTACAAGAGAGACCTGGTCATGGTCAATTCTGAATTTGACAGGGAGCCAGTGGAGAGAAGCTAAAACTGGAGATATATGATCTCTCCTATTAACTCTTGTTAAAAATCTGGCAGCAGCATTTTGGATCAAGTGAAGACTTTTTAAATAAGTTTTTGGACACCCAGACAATACAGACAATTGCAATAGTCCAACCTAGATGTGATGAATGCACATACCAGTTTTTCTGAATCATTTTTGCACAAGGTGTTTCTAATCTTAGTGATATTACGCAGGTGGAGGATAGATGTGAAACAGAATGCATTATGTCTGGTCCACACTTTTCGCTTTGGGTTTATGCTGATCTTTCAGTTGGTGTCTGTTTTTTGTTTATAAGTACAAATGATGGTATGAAAGACAATGCATTTAACTGGTGATATTTACCATTTCTATGATCTTTCAAATCAGTGATAAGATTTTCAAAAGAATTGGTGAAATTGATAAGAAAAAAATACCTTCATTGATGTGTCTGCTAAATGCCTGTGTCATCTTTTTCAGAGCCATTACTCCATTTCTAAAGCAGCAGCTTTGCTTGGATTTGGCACAAAGAATGTTTACATGGTGCCATGTGATGACAGGTAAAAGTACCAAACACATCTGTCATGTTTTAACGCTCGTCCCTCCTTAAATTTAAAATATTTGAAATCCTGTTTACACGTACAAATGTTTGTCCAAAGCTGTCACATTCATACTATATTACCCGTTTGTTGTTGGCATGTATCATTTAAATATTTTATACAGAATTAGATTTAAAACAATTGGAACAACAGGAGTGCATCTTTATTGTTATTATTAATCATTATCAACTGTCAAAGTTTACAATCTGTCTGTCTGTCTGTCTCTCTGTCTGTCTATCTGTCTATCTGTCTCTCTGTCTGTCCATCTGTCTCTCTGTCTGTCCATCTGTCTGTCTGTCTGTCTGTCTGACTGTCTGTCTGTCTGTCTGTCTGACTGTCTGACTGACTGTCTGACTGACTGACTGTCTGACTTTCTGTCTGACTGACTGTCTGTCTGACTGTCTGTCTGTCTGTCTGTCTGTCTGTCTGTCTGACTGTCTGACTGACTGTCTGTCTGACTGTCTGTCTGACTGACTGTCTGACTGACTGTCTGACTGACTGACTGTCTGACTGACTGTCTGACTGACTGTCTGACTGACTGTCTGTCTGTCTGTCTGACTGTCTGTCTGTCTGACTGACTGTCTGTCTGTCTGTCTATCTGTCTCTCTGTCTGACTGTCTGTCTGTCTGTCTGAATGTCT